>JAJJWW010000404.1:0-68093 GCA_023531295.1 Papaver armeniacum
TTGTACTAACACCTAGTAAGCTTGGGTTCGATTCTCTACAAGAACATTTTTTAATTTTTTTTTCTTATCTTCAACGACTCTTATTAGTGTTGTTTTAAAATCATTCACTACCTTTAGGATATGAGTCGTAAATTCTAAAGGTGGTCACTTCTCTCGCAACCCTTTTCACACAACAAGTTGTGGTTCTCGATTCTCGTCACTACTCTTAGGAACTCGTTGGTCCTAAGAGTTGGACATATTTTACTTTGACAACGCTTTTGTTGGAAAAAGTTGTAAAACATACTATATTTTACAACTTTTAATTTACGAGTTGTCAATCTACAGTTGTAGATTACTAATTTTCCCGTAGTGATAGTAAATATATAGATATCATAAGGTCATAACTCCATGGGGCATAATATTACCAACTTTTCCAGCCTAAACGATGCGTGATTCTTTTGGTCTGTGGTCCTTATCTAAAGAAGCTATCAACTGGCCTGTGTTCCCGATTTTCATCCCCAGATGTTGAGTTATCAATTCTCTGTTACTTAGCAGATGATACTCTTCTCCATTCATCGTTTTCTCTGCCTCCCTTTTAGTCAATGGAAGATGAAGCTCCACCAGTTGTTATTATAACTTGAGACGACTCCGGACTCGCTACAACAGCAGAACTCACCCTTTTACTACTTCTACTACATCAGTCCACATGGAGGAAAAAAAGTATGAAAACGTAATGCTGGCAGCCGTTTGCCTTTCTCTAAGTTCTTGTGCAGATGTCCAAGATACAATACATGTACACCGAACCCAAATGTACCTTAGATAATAATAAACTAAGCATACTGCTAAGCGACCAAATAGTCTGGTCATGAATAGGTGAGTAACAGTCTAGCGGATAATTTAGCAAAATTCCTTAATAGACATGCGGATGTGCATGTTGATTCTAGATGTTGGGAGATATCTAGAAAGAAAATCTGGTTAGGTATTCTATGTAAGCAAAACAATGTATATTTTTCCGGTTAGTTTTTATAAAGTTTCCTTTCATAAAAAAAAAAGAAAAAAAAAAGAATAGGTGAGTAACTTGTAACTTTTAAACATAATGTTAAGTTACAACAGACTCGCGGAACAAATATATAAATACAATTATGTGAACTTCTATCGTCTCATAGAAGTTGAAAAAGAACTTCTTTAGAACACGATGGACTTAGTCCTCCTCTCTATTGGTTACTTCCCTGTAAGCATATCCATATACTATGAGTCTTTTGCAAATACAGACTGGTGGTCTTTTGGGGTTGATGGTCTCACCATATCGTATCAAAGAAGAAAAATATAAACAAATAGAGATGACGGATAGTGATTTTACATGTAGCTGCACTTGTTTATTGATGTCATGTCAATATTAGGGCTAGGAAACATAAGAAAACCCAAGAGCCCAAAAGGGTATTAGAAAACATAAAATGATTACGTCTGACGACCGATTCAAGCTGATCTACAATCCTGATTAGTGAACTAATATCACATCAAGAAAAATAAGGCTTACAAAGAGAAACATTGAGTTTTACCTTGTAGGGACAAAGAGTTCTAAGAGATTTTCTTAGAGAGATAAGTGATTCCGTAGAGGTTCCTCGTTGGTCTCCGTTTTCGTTTACACCTCCTTTTTCACCTCCTGAGGCGTCAACTTTCAATGTTAGAACTTTAGGTTCATCATATACTGTGGGTTCTTTGGTTAATAATGTTTGTTGGGCTACTTCTTGTTCAACATTTTCACAGACTGTGGTTTCGTCTTCGAGTTTTTCCTGTAGTTAAGTCTCGGAAATGAACTATACTTCTGAAGGATTTATGCCTCATAGTTTTGAACTTGAACTGTCAAGAGTACCTTCTCAGAATGATGAGGATTTCAAGGATTCTCTTATTCTTGAACCAATACCACTTGCCTCTCTTCCACCGGAACCGGTTGTTACTGATAAGGAGTTTGAAAGAGAAGTTGATCTCATGATGATGGATGATGACTCTATGGCTGAAGATACCTCCATGACTCATGACCTAGTAAGTTATCTTTGCTAATTTGTCATATTACTCTTGCTCTTTGATCTCATTTCTTTACCTTGCTGTTTTTTTTCTGGTTTTCATTTTTCCCTAATTAATTCTGCTTTCGCTTTTCATCATGAAGTTTTTAAGTTGGAACATTAATGGGTGTTGTTCAGATAAGAAATGGAGGCATTTATTTAGCCTTTTTAGGAAGTTTAAATTAGATAGTATCTGCTTACTTGAAACAATGGTTGATGCTAACACTGTTAGAAAATATACGCGTCATCTACCTTTCGACTCATGGATTATCATTCCTGCTGTTGGTAAGTCTGGGGGTTTGGCCTTTGGGTACTTTGAAAAATCGAATATTGAAGTGTTAGGTTATTCACTGAACATGATTCATATCTTGTGTGATGTCTCGCCTGTTATCAAAAATTGTGTGGTCTCCTTTATTTACGGCTCTTTAAATGTGACTGGCATCAGAAATCAGTGGAATTTTCTTAGTGATATGAATGACAACAACAATAATCCTTGGCTTTTACTAGGATATTTTAACTTCATTTTGCGTAACTCGGAAAAACAAGGTGGTAACCCTAATAGTTCTTTTGCACCCAATTTTGTTAGAGAAAAACTTTTAAAGATGAATATGAATGAAGTTTTCTCTTATGGTAATCCTTTTACTTGGTTCAATAGAAGATTTAAAAATCCGAGTGAGTTGATTTTTGAAAAGTTAGATAGGGCTTTTATGAATGATAAATGGGTCACTGTCCTTCCTCAAACTAGAGTTACTAATCTAGGAAGAATTTTCTCTGATCACAGTCCTGTTTTGGTTAAATGTTTTCACTGGGAACGGAACGTAAATATTCCTTATAAGTTCTTCAAATGTTGGCATCTCAACCCTGAATTCAAAGACATTTTGAATTTTTCTTGGTCTAAGAGGTTTAATGGTTCTCCAACTTTTGTAGTTGTTAATAAGCTTAAGAATGTGAAATTTGATATGAGTAAATGGAACATGAACTCCTTTGGGCATATTAAAACTACTATTGGCAGGCTTAATTCTGAGCTAGAAATACTTCAAGGGATGCCTTACTCGCCTCAGATTGGAGAGTATATCTTGAACTATTCTAAGCAACTTGACTATTGGTATGAGATTGAACATTTTTTTATAAGCAAAAATCTAGAATAAATTATTTTACTCAGTATGATAGGAATACTAGCTTTTTCCATCATACGGTTAAACTTAGAAATATTTACAATACCATTCACACCATTAGGGATGAGCAAGGTAATTGGTTAGAAAACAGAGAACAAGTCGTTCAGTTGCTTTCTAAACAGTTTAAGAAGATTTACACTTCTTCTAACCCTGGTAATATTGACATCGAGGAATCCTTAAGGTTTGTTAACCCCAAAATATCTGATGAAGATAACTCTATCTTGATTGCCATTCCCATTGCTCAGGAAATTAGAGATACGGTTAATACTTTAGCTTCTTGGAGTTCTCCGGGGACTGATGGGTTTCAGGCGGGTTTTTTTTCAGGACAATTGGGAAATAGTTCAATCTGAAGTGGTTTCTCATGTTCAAAGTTTCTTCACGAATAGATTCCTCTTGAAGCAAATTAATTTCTCTTTTATTTCTTTAATCCCCAAAATTAAGAATGCTTCATCTCCTCATGACTATAGGCCCATTAGTTTATCAAACTCTGTCTATAAAATAATTTCGAAAATATTGACTAATCGCTTGAAGCCTCTTATGGACTCTTTGGTTTCGCCATTTCAGTCCGCTTTTGTAGCTAATCGACATATTCATGACAATGTGGTCATCACTCATGAAATTCTGCACTCATTTAAAAAGAAAAATAAGAGCTCAAAAAATGGTCACCTTGCTATCAAACTGGATCTTTCTAAAGCCTTTGATAGGCTGGAGTGGTCTTTTATTATTGTTGTCTTTAAAAAACTAGGATTCTCTGAAGAGTGGTGTCAAATGATTTGGCTGTGTATTAGTACAGTCTCATATTCGGTTCTTGTGAATGGTTCTCCTGGGGAACATTTTACCCTTCTAGTGGCATCAGACAAGGGGATTGCCTATCGCCTTATATATTTATTCTTTGTATGGATGTTTTGTCTCAATTGCTCTTAAAAGCTGAAGATGATAAGTTGATACAAGGTTTCAAGTTTAAGAAGAATAGTCCATCTATTTCTCACCTTTTTTTTCGCAGACGATTGTATGCTGTTTGCTAAGGCTTCCGTCTCTTATGCTAGGAATCTACTCAACATCATTAATGTTTTTTCGAAGGCTTCAGGTCAGGCGATTAACTTAGAAAAATCTGGTTTTATTACTAGTGGGAAGATGCATCATAAGTGTAACGAGCCTCAAGCTCGTCAACGCTATTAGACCAATCAAGAGACAACTAAGCCGTTAATGACTCGATTAATTAGAGATGAACCTTAATTAATAGAAATTAATCTAACAATGATTTAGATATGAAACTGGTATTACTAGATAGATCTCGAAAAGTTATGCGAAATGGACTACTCGAACGTGTCAATCGGATACCGGACGAAGAAGGAATCTTCATATTAGTGTGAAGGGCGAATCAGTCTTTTCATCTTAAACCTCCTGGCTGCCCTTATCTGTTTCTCGAGTGCTTTTAACACTTTGGTCGGCCTTATCCCAAAACGGATTGAAGAGAATTTGATTCTCTTATTTTTTTTTCCTTTCTTCTTTTTCTTCTATGTTCTTCCTCTCCTTCTCTTTCTGTTGGTCTCAGTTCAGAAGAACTGAGTTATTGATGTGTGAGATATTCATAGATAGTTAGGTAGCTTGATGGATCGAAGATGATGAGGTTAGAACTGATACTGTTCGAGTTTCAGGAGAAGAAGAAAGTGATGTTGATGTTGAATCGAAGTTAGGGTTTCTGAGGTTAGGATTTTGTACAATTGATTATGATTTACTATCATTGGTGGATGAAGAACTGAGGGGATGTTATTGAATTGAAGAGGTGAAGCTTTTCTGGGGATGAATCGACATTAAAGAAGGTAAATTAGGGTTTCTCTATTTACTGTTCAATTCATACGATTTTGATTGAATTAGTATATGGGTTTGTGTTTGATTGAAGTTTAAATAGTTATATGAAGTTTAATTTCGAGTTCTTAAGGAATTAGGATTCTATTCTTCCCCAATTTTGGAATTAGGGTTCCTGGATTAGAAATTTAGGATGAATATAAAGATGTAGAAGTATGTTGGTGATGAGTATTTGCGTTGGTTGTGGTGTATTGGCTCTTGTGATGAGTTTAAGATGGTGATGAAGATTGAGGTGACCTTGAGAATGAGTATCTTAGTTAGACGAAGTAGTCTTGCTGGTGAAGATGAATATGATGCTGGAGATTGGTGAAGGATGATTAGATATTGCAGGTTAGATGTACAGATTGTGATTAGTATGCATACAGTTTATGGAAGAGACTTTGATGATGAAATTGAACTGAATTGGATGGTTGGAGTTTTGCTGTTGAGATGGTTGAATTGAAAATAAAGTTGGAATTAGTGTTGTTGTTGATCAGTTGTTGGTAAACAAAAAGAAGATGAAGGTCGGTGTTGTTGATTATAGGAGATGTAACAGTAATTGAAGGGGAGGTTATGGTAGTGGTACTGTTGAATTGGATTGTAGGTAGTTGCAGTACTTATAGAATGAATGAGTTGATAATTCTGAGGGGTTGAGTAGAGACAAGGCAGTTCTGAAGATTGTTGTTACAGAACTTGCATTGAAGGATGCTGCAATGGTGGCAGAACTGGAAGTGCAAGATTGTAGAATTGAATCTAAGCTTTTGCTACATATAGAGATGAAATGCATTGTGGTGGTTGTGTAGATATGATGATATTTAGTGAATCGTGGTATTGAATTGAAAGAGATGAGTTGTAATGAAGTGACAAGAGGTTATGGTAAAAGTTTAATGAATATGAAGAAAGTTATGTCTTAGAACAAATTGTAATGGAATTGGATTTTTGATTCAAGTCTGAGAAGTAGATTGATAGAAATTATGTGTTTACTTTTGTATTTTGTTATGCAATAGAGTTATTTGGCCTGAGCAATGGCTCTGGCCTGTACAAGGCTTTGGCCTTGAGATTTTTAGCCTAGTCAGAACCTGATTAGCCTAGTTTACCCTGACTCAGATATCTGAATGAGTTGAATCGTTTTGACTCACCGAGTTCCCTATCTTGACCTGAGTTAACTCAGTTGACCGAGTTGGATTTGACCAATTGACTTTGACCATTTGACATGGACTTGACCTTGACTGTTAGTTGACCCTTTAACTGTTAGAGACCGTTAATTGACCCGAGTGGACTGGGCCTTGTGTATTGGGCCGAGTTTAGTGGACTTGGGCTTAGGCATAGGTTTCTTACTTTGATGAATTGGACCTCTTATGGTCCGAATTAGCCTTTGGTTTCTTCTACAAAGTTGTAGATATTCATAAGACATATCTAATGGACTAAGAACCAATCTAATTGAATTAGTAAACCTTTAGATGCGCTAAAGATAGATAATGAAAGGTGTAGAACCATAAATGAACTTAGAACTATTAGATAGTTTACTTAACCTATAACTAGTGAATTGTATGAGATTATGTTATGAGCCTTGTGTGAGCCTTTTGGATAATCATTAGAGTGCTTGTGTGATTAACAGTTAATCTTTATTAACAACGAACGATCTAAAGAATGAACCAGTGGATTATGGATCTCAAGGTATGCGAGGCTTGTCATCAAAAGAGGTGGGAATCGATAACGAACTCTCTTGTATTCATTATTGTTTTATAAATATATTTATATTGCGAAAGGCATGCATATCTTTGCTAGTATATGATATGTGTATGCATGTATTATTTGTGTGTAATACAAACTAGTTTTCTTTTACATTTTGGGATGGGGTTGGATCTTGTGAAACAACTAATATTTGTGTTTTGGGAGTATTTACTTATCTTCAAAAAGTGATTCTTTCCATTTATTGGAAAGTGGTTACATTCTTTACTTATTGTTAGCATGAAAATGAGAAGGTTCCTTTTGATTGGTGTGTGATGTGGTTGCCCAAAAGTTATATCTATATTTATGCGCTAAAGGAGTGAAAATTGCTGCCAACTAATAAACTATCTAGGTATGTACTCGTGTTACCGAATATTACTTCCCCTATTTCTGTACGGGCAACGCATGTCTCATACGTGGATGTTTACTCTTTCTTTTAAATTACTTTCAAAAGCTATTATATTATGTTTTGGTGTTTAGAGAGAATGATGTTGAGAATCTTATATATGATTGTTGGATTTACGCGGGGATGGTAAAGGGGGCTGTCCACTGTGTAAGCACTTCGATCGGATATAATGTTGTTACCATTAGATCTCTTTGGATACTTGCTATGTAGAGTGCGCGTAGAATAAGGTACTGGTAAGGTACACATCGTTTATGACTTGAGGACGGAAACCTCATGGGCGCTTTAATGATCATTGAAGAATCCGCAACAGTCATGCCTTGCTACTCCGAAGGAAGACGTCGCTCAACTATTATTTATGTTGTGAATGTGTGCCGATTTAATGGTTGGTAGAACTTTATATTTCAGCACAACTTATTATTTTAATATGTTTTATCTGTTTTTCCTTGATTTATCGGTTTTCTACAAAACCTGCATTGTCTTTAAATCATTATAGTGATTACTTGAAAGTTAGTTGTTATTTCTGCTGGGCACCCTTCGGGATGATGTGCTCACCCATTCCCACTTTCAGTTTCAGAGACAGATCGAGATGTGCACACAACGTTGAAAGCTTCGAGGAGTTGGTTTCGTTAGTTGGTTAGCTTCCACTATGTTTATTTTGTGTTTATATTCTATTTGTAAACAAACTCACTATAAAATATGTATTATTTGAGAGGAGTTCTTGTATTTATTTCAGAGAGGGTTTAAATTCGGGTTAATCTTTGTTTAGAACTTCTTTCTTAATGTTTAATTATATGTTTTAGATCGTTAGTGCCTCTTTATGTAGTTAATCTCTTAGATTAGTTAGCTGCTAGCTTAGGGGGCGCTACAGACTTGGTATCAGAGCTCACTATTAGATCTTACATGGGAAACAATAGATAATAGCCAGTGCCAGATAGATTGTTAGACTAGTTTAGAACTGGGTTGGGTTTGTGAGATAAATCTTAATCATTAAAAGCAATCAAGAACTAAAATATTCTTGAATTGATTGATTGATTTGTTCAGCATGTTGATTGCTTGCTTCTTGTTTTGTGTGTATATATTTATAAAGTAAAAATAGTAGGCTGAAACCAATTGTCGTATAAGTTAGAAATTTCAATAGGAAATTAGAGATTTATTAGTCTCAGTTATTTAACACTTAAATAATCTAGCACTGGAGAATAGTGAGGTTTGTAATGCGGATATGTTTGTGTCGTCTTTTGGCCGTAGGAAAGCATTGTCAGGTCTGATCAGCCTAGACAGGGCAACTACATGCATGGATAACCATCCTTTAAAGGAGAACTTGCTTCTATTAGTGAACTGATAGGTCCCAAATATTACTTAGAAACTAATAGAGTACCTTCTCTTGTGATTAGAACCATTAATCCATTAAATTAGAAATAAAGTTAAATTGTAAAGGTAGTTAAGATAATAGTACGACTATTAGTGTTAATAATAATAAATGATAATATGATGACTAATAATCATAACGAAAGTAATATTAACACTTATCAAATAGTATTGTAGTGAACTTTATCTAATTAAAATCTCATTAGTAAATGTACAATGATAAAAGTAATAATTAGGATCAAGTAGCTACGCAAAATTCTTAGTAATTATATGTACATTGATTTTGTAACTTAAATAAAATTAGAAATACTTTCTTGTGCATTGAAACCCGGATAGATAATATAAGACTTATTAGATTAGACTTAAGAACGTGCGACTATTTTGCATAAAATGAAAAGACTAAATTTCTTAGTAATCTTATATTTAAATTATCTTTAGTGCAATAACTGATTTAGTAGATCATTAAAAATTAAACAAATACACATGAAGTAGTTATAATAGTATTTCGATGTTTAGTACACAAATGGACTTGAAAGAAAATAAATTCGCATATTAATAAGATACTTTACATTAAAGACTATTAGAATACATTATAATTTTTATATAGACTTAAATTGAAATAATATTAAGTTACCAACGCTAATATTGAATAAGATATATATAGCATACAGACTCGAGATGATCAGGTAAAATCAATTATAGTCATACTTAGAAAATTAAGCCTTAGTGTACCAACGGGACTATAAACAAACTAATAACGTTAATAATAAAGATATAAAAAATAGTAACACTGCTGATAATAGTATTTCAATAGTTTTGTTAATAGCAAATTTATAGTAGATAATAATATTTAGAAAATTTATATATTGTATAACAGTAAGGTTAAAATATCAGCTAGATTTACGTAAAATCAAATTTAGAGTAGATATATGAATATATAACAAAGTTGGAACTACATTAAATCGGTAAATTATTAAATATTAGTCTATAAATATTAGTTCGGAGAACTTAGACATTTCTTTTTGTTAGCATTTATTTCCGCCTAGTGAGCTTTGAGATTATCATCTTATGTATAGAAATTGGTATAGTGCACCTAGAGCTACAAATTTTAGTTTTAGAAAGACATACATGCTTGTGTTTCATTTCATGTTGTTTTGGACTCATTTGAAATGAGTTAATTTTCCCGCGGTTGTAAGTATGAGCAGTTTTTGCATTTAGTCGAGAGATAGTTTTTCTCTATAAGGTGTGGAGCTTTGAAGACTAGAAGGATGGTTCGATTTTCGAGGACGAAAATATATAAGGTGTGGAGAATGTAACGAGCCTCAAGCTCGTCAACGCTATTAGACCAGTCAAGAGACAACTAAGCCGTTAATGACTCGATTAATTAGAGATGAACCTTAATTAATATAAATTAATCTAACAATGATTTAGATATGAAACTGGTATTACTAGATAGATCTCGAAAATTTATGCGAAATGGACTACTCGAAGTGTCAATCGGATACCGGACGAAGAAAGAATCTTCAGATTAGTGTGAAGGGTGAATCAGTCTTTTCATCTTAAACCGCCTGGCTGCCTTTATCTGTTTCTCGAGTGCTTTTAACACTTTGGTAGGCCTTATCCCCAAACGGATTGAAGAGAATTTCATTCTCTTATTTTCTTTCTCTTTCTTCTTCTTCTTCTTCTTCTTCTTCTTCTCTTTCTGTTGGTCTCAGTTCAGAAGAACTGAGTTATTGATGTGTGAGATATTCATAGATAGTTAGTTATCTTGATGAATCGAAGATGATGAGGTTAGAACTGAGACTGTTCGAGTTCCAGGAGAAGAAGAAAGTGATGTTGATGTTGAATCGAAGTTAGGGTTTCTGAGGTTAGGATTTTGTACAATTGATGATGATTTACTATCGTTGGTGGATGAAGAACTGAGGGGTTGTTATTGAATTGAAGAGGTGAAGCTTTTCTGGGGATGAATCGACATTAAAGAAGGTAAATTAGGGTTTCTCTGTTTAATGTTCAATTCGTACGATTTTAATTGAATTAGTATGTGGGTTTGTGTTTGATTGAAGTCTAAATAATTATATGAAGTTTAATTTCGAGTTCTTAAGGAATTAGGATTCTGTTCTTCCCAAATTTTGGAATTAGGGTTCCTGGATTAGAAATTTAGGATGAATATAAAGATGTAGAAGTATGCTGGTGATGAGTATTTGCGGTGGTTGTGGTGTATTGGCTCTTGTGATGAGTTTAAGATGGTGATGAAGATTGAGGTGACCTTGAGAATGAGTATCTTAGTTAGACGAAGTAGTCTTTCTGGTGAAGATGAAGATGATGCTGGAGATTAGTGAAGGATGATTAGATATTGCAGGTTAGATGTACAGATTGTGATTAATATGCATACAGTTTATGGAAGAGACTTTGATGATGAAACTGAACTGAATTGGATGGTTGGAGTGTTGCTGTTGAGATGGTTGAAATTGAAAATAAAGTTGGAATTAGTGTTGTTGTTGATCATTTGTTGGTAAACAAAAAGAAGATAAAGGTCGGTGTTGTTGATTATAGGAGATGTAACAGTAATTGAAGGGGAGGTTATGGTAGTGGTACTGTTGAATTGGATTGTAGGTAGTTGCAGTACTTATAAAATGGATGAGTTGATAATTCTAAGGGGTTGAGTAGAGACAAGGCAAATCTGAAGATTGTTGTTACAGAACTTGCATAGAAGGATGCTGCAATGATGGCAGAACTGGAAGTGCAAGATTGTAGAATTGAATCTAAGCTTTTGCTACAGATAGATATGAAATGCATTGTGGTGGTTGTGTAGATATGATGATATTTAGGAAATCGTGGTATTGAATTGAAAGAGATGAGTTGTAATGAAGTGAGAAGAGGTTATGGTAGAAGTTTAATGAATGTGAAGAAAGTTATGTCTTAGAACAAATTGTAATGGAATTGGATTTTTGATTCAAATCTGAGAAGTAGATTGATAGAAATTATGTGTTTACTTTTGTATTTTGTTTGTGCAATAGAGTTCTTTGGCCTGAGCAATGGCTCTAGCCTGTGCAAGGCTTTGACCTTGAGATTTTCAGCTTAGTCAGAACCTGACTAGCCTAGTTTACCCTGACTCAGATATCTGAATGAGTTGAATCGTTTTGACTCACCGAGTTCCCTATCTTGACCTGAGTTAACTCAGTTGACCGAGTTGGATTTGACCAATTGACTTTGACCATTTAACCTGGACTTGACCTTGGCTAGACGTTGACTGTTAGTTGACCCTTTAACTGTTAGAGACCGTTACTTGACCCGAGTGGACTGGGCCTTGTGTATTGGGCCGAGTTTAGTGGACTTGGGCTTAGGCCTAGGTTTCTTACTTTGATGAATTGGACCTCTTATGGTCCGAATTAGCATTTGGTTTCTTCTACAAAGTTGTATATATTCATAAGACATATCTAATGGACTATAGAACCAATCTAATTGAATTATTAAACCTTTAGATGCTCTAAAGATAGATAATGAAAGGTGTAGAACCATAAATGAACTTAGAACTATTAGATAGTTTACTTAACCTATAACTAGTGAATTGTATGAGATTATGTTATGAGCCTTGTGTGAGCCTTGTGTGAGCCTTTTGGCTAATCATTAGAGTGCTTGTGTGATTAACAGTTAATCTTTATTAACAACGAACGATCTAAAGAATGAACCAGTGGATTATGGATCTCAAGGTATGCGAGGCTTGTCATCAAAAGAGGTGTGAATCGATAACGAACTCTCTTGTATTCATTATTGTTTTATAAATATATTTATATTGCGAAAGGCATGCATATCTTTGCTAGTATATGATATGTGTATGCATGTATTATTTGTGTGTAATACAAACTAGTTTTCTTTTACATTTTTGGATGGGGTTGGATCTTGTGAAACAACTAATATTTGTGTTTTGGGAGTATTTACTTATCTTCAAAAAGTGATTCTTTCCATTGACTGGAAAGTGGTTACATTCTTTACTTATTGTTAGCATGAAAATGAGAAGGTTCCTTTTGATTGGTGTGTGATGTGGTTTCCCAAAAGTTATATCTATATTTATGCGCTAAAGGAGTGAAAATTGCTACCAACTAATAAACTATCTAGGTATGTACTCGTGTTACCGAATATTACTTTCCCTATTTCTGTACGGGCAACGCATGTCTCATACGTGGATGTTTACTCTTTCTTTTAAATTACTTTCAAAAGCTATTATATTATGTTTTGGTGTTTAGAGAGAATGATGTTGAGAATCTTATATATGATTGTTGGATTTACGCGGGGATGGTAAAGGGGGTTGTCCACTGTGTAAGCACTTCGATCGGATATAATGTTGTTACCATTAGATCTCTTTGGATACTTGCTATGTAGAGTGCGCGTAGAATAAGGTACTTGTAAGGTACACATCGTTTATGACTTGAGGACGGAAACGTCATGGGCGCTTTAATGATCATTGAAGAATCCGCAACAGTCATGCCTTGCTACTCCGAAGGAAGACGTCGCTCAACTATTATTTATGTTGTGAATGTGTGCCGATTTAATGGTTGGTAGAACTTTATATTTCAGCACAACTTATTATTTTAATATGTTTTATCTGTTTTTCCTTGATTTGTCGGTTTTCTACAAAACCTGCATTGTGTTTAAATCATTATAGTGATTACTTGAAAGTTAGTTGTTATTTCTGCTGGGCACCCTTCGGGATGATGTGCTCACCCATTCCCACTTTCAGTTTCAGAGACAGATCGAGATGTGCACACAACGTTGAAAGCTTCGAGGAGTTGGTTTCGTTAGTTGGTTAGCTTCCACTATGTTTATTTTGTGTTTATATTCTATTTGTAAACCAACTCACTATAAAATATGTATTATTTGAGAGGAGTTCTTGTATTTATTTCAGAGAGGGTTTAGATTCGGGTTAATCTTTGTTTAGAACTTCTTTCTTAATGTTTAATTAGATATTTTAGATCGTTAGTGCATCTTTATATAGTTAATATCTTAGATTAGTCAGCTGCTAGCTTAGGGGGCGCTACAATAAGCATATAAATTTTTTAGCTAGGACTCTTAAAATGAAGTTTCTTAGTAATGCAGATAAATACTTAGGAACCCCCCTTTTTATAGGAAAGAATAAAACTACATCTTTTAAATTTCTTATTGACAACTTGTATGTTAGGTTGGGTTCTTCAAAAAAATCCAATCTTAATGTTGCTGGAAGAACAGTGGTTACTAAGCATGTTTTGTCTAGCTTATCAGTCTATCATTTGGCTTGTTTCCCTCTTCCGAAAACTGTAACTTCTAAGTTAGATTCTATTCAGAGAATTTTCTGGTGGTCTAAAAAGAATCCAAAGAGGGATGCGTACTTTAGGTCCTGGGATGATTTAGGTAAGTCTAAACTTAATCGGGGATTGGGTATTAGAAATACTCATGTTATTAATAGAGTCTTCATCTGTAAACTTGGTTGGAGAATTATAAATAATCCTAACAGCTTACTTTCTCTTTTTTTGAAAGATAAGTACTTCCCTAATCAAAATTTGCTTGAAATTGATAAGGCGGCTAATACTCCCTCTTGGATTTGGAAAGGTATAGTGAATGGGTTAAAATTTATCAAAGCTAACTCTGTGGTAAACATAAATAATGGGGATTCTACTAGGATTTAGCAGGATAATTGGATTCCAGGGTATTCAATTCCTCCGGTGTCTGGTCATCCTTCTAATGTTAATTATGTGTTTGTAAATGAGCTTATTGATTCTCAGAATGGTGGTTGGAATGTCACTCTTTTATCGTAATTGTTCACGCTTGATGAAGTAACTAAGATTAGGATAATTAGACTAAATCTGAATCAGAATGATGCCTTACTGTGGATGCATACTAGGAATGGTAAGTTTACAATTAAATCTGCCTATCGTGTTCATAAGAATGATGTCTCCTCTCCTGCTGATGCTGCTTTTTGGAGGAAAGTTTGGGGAGTTAACTGTTTGCCTAAAATTAAGTTCTTTTTGTGGAAAATTTTTGCTTATATGCTGCTAGTTAATTCTTTGCTTCAGAATTATAATCCTGCTGTTGAAGTCATTTGCCCTCTTTGTCGGCTTCATGAAGAAACTGTTATGCATCTGTTTATAAACTCGTCCAAAGAGTGGCGAATCTGGTTTGGAGTTTCCTTCAAAGATATGATTTCTTTTGATTTGGATTGGATCGATGATTACTTTCTGTTTTGGCATAACTCTGCTATGGGTGTTTCTCCTTTTAATGTCTCTTGGCCTAGTGTTGGTGCCATTGTTCTTTGGTGTATCTGGAAGATAAGGTGTGATGTAATCTTCCGTTATGTTCCTATTGATCTGAGTAAGGTCATATTGGATACAAAAAGAATGATCAATACTTATATCTCTCCGCAGCATCATAATTATGCTTCTCTTAGTAATGTAAAGATCCCTAGAGTTCAGGTGGATCACTTTATGTTTGTTGATGGATCTTACAAAATTTTTAATATGGGTATGGGTGTAATTTGGTGTGACATTGCAGGAAATGTAACAAGTTCTCGTTCAGACTATGGATTGATTTATGATGCAGTAGGTGCTGAAGCCGCTGCTCTAATTTTGGCCATCTCTTGGGCAGAAGAGATGAATCTCTCCAAAGTCGTTTTCGTCAGTGACTGTCTTCAGCTTGTGCAATTTGTTAATGGTGTCAGTTCAAATGTTGCTTGGAGAACCGGTGATCTCTTAGAGCAATGTCGGAGTTTAGTTTCTTGTTCAGTTTCTTTTAAAGTGGTGTACATTAAGCGTCTGAATAATCTCCTAGCTGATCGGCTTGCACGTCGGGCTAGGAAACATAGTCTTAAGAGTCTTTGGGTTTCTGTTCCTTCTTTTCTGAACTCTCTTATTAGGAACGAAAACCTGCACAATGTTTGTAATTCTCTGGTTTGTTAAATGAAAGGTGTGTTTCGTGCAAAAAAAAAAAAAAAGTGATTCCGTAGAGGTTGTTTTTTCTTTCGTATTAGAATTCATAGGTTAACTCCTTTTTATTCACAGTTTCAGAGTTTCAGAATAGGGTAGGTTCAGACGTCACAGCTTAGTATGTCGTTCCTGACATATTAGAGACTTTATATACATTAGAATTCCGTTTTTAGTTACGTTTGTATTTTTATTTTTTTTTGTTTGGTTTCCTAACATAGTCACGGTTTCTTAATGCAGCTTGAATTCTTGATTTTTTCTCCTAGTACGGCTTTAATTTCAAGTTGTATTTGGTTTCCTTTTTTTTTTACTATTCTTTTTTAACCAATCATGCGTTGCCAAATGTCCTCACCAAAACTCTCGTTTCACAAAACTCAAAAAAGTCTTATTTGTCCAAGCCTTTAAGTCTTTAGACTAGATTTTGTGCCCGTGCTACGCATCGGGCGGACCCAAAAAACCATCACTTTTTACTTTTAACCATTCTTTTAGTTTGGCATGATGTGGCTTTTCCTCGCCCGCCGTGCATTTTTATTTGTTGTCAGTGGGGTTTCTCCAGCCCTGTCGCTTAGGATTTTTTTATTTGGTGTGGCTCGGCTTCGCCTCGTCCCGTCCCAATGCATGCTTAGGATTTCTAATTTGGTGTGGCTCGGCTTCGCCTCTCCCCGTCCCGATACATGTTTACCCGTCTTTGATTTATTATGAGGACTTTCATCTCGAAATGAATGGGTCCTCAACAACAGTTGCAGAGATACGGACGTTTTCAAGCTAAAAAAATCACAACGCATACGGCATACCTTTTTGAATCCCTGGCTCTTGAAAAATTGATAGTTACTCGCTTCCGTTATGAGGATTGGGGCCATCAACAACCGCTGCAGAGATATGGAGTATGGACGCTTTTAAGCTAATATAATCACAATGTTCCCCGTATGTATTGGAATCACAATGATTCCGGTATGTATTAGACTTCTGGTTGTGTTTTCACTTTCTCCCAGATATTTGTTATGACTCTAAAGTAAAACTCTTTGGGTGAACCAAGTTTGATTTGAGTGAACCCGTTAATTAAAGTAGTTTAAACAAATGTGCACTACAATTCCATTTTCCCTTATTGTTATTGCTTAGAGAATGTGAAGTTACCAAAAACAACTCTGTTAGTATATATTTAAGTTTGACTAAATCTACCACTACAATAACAAAGGGAGATAGAAAAGGGATACAACTATATCTGTAGTAAGGACCTTCTCATGCGCAATCTTGGCACACTTCCGTGATCGAAGAGGTCTCTTCAGGTCTTTCCCCAGCACGCTTAACATCATTGGCATCCATCCCCAAAATGCGAAGAGTTAGATAAAGATTAAATGACTTCCATATCCTTCCAGTTAGGCACTGAATTCGTTCAACTGTAAAAAAAAAAATACACCAAAAATTAACTTAGTGTAGCTTAGAGATTAAAACACATAAACCAAAAAAGAAGTTTAGGAGCACGTGCTAGCTTCAAAAGACGATCTAGTAAATTATAAGAAGTTATCATTTTAATTCTCATTCTGATTTTAAGCCACTGGCTTTTACAGTTTCAGTTAAGCACCATAGAGGTGGCTTTATGTCAAATTGATTTTAAGCCAATGGCTTTTACAGTTTCAGTTAAGCACCAGAGAGGTGGCTTTATGTCAAATGTGGATCACAATTTATAGTTTCTTAAGTATTTCAACTGCTTCATTTATAGCACGCAATAGAACTTCGCGAGTCATTAATCATCAAGATGGACTGCCTGAGCTCTATCACTTCAATTATACTTATTCAGTTTCACGCCAATCAGGTTTGGTTCCTCCAAATATGGAACCCTTCAATGTCCTACTTGGCACGCAGAAAAATTCATCTAAATAAATACTTCTTTCACATCCTGCCCCATGAATTACAGTCAGCCTTTGTTGAGTATAAATTCATAAAATATTATATGTGATTGCCGAGAATATTTAAAGGTGGATAAAATCAAGATGACTGTTGTTACTTGCAGGTTTTTGTCTTCTTGAGTCGAAGGCTCGACTGACAATGATGTTACTCCGGTCAAAATTGCAGTTCATCCTTGATCTCTAGCAATCTACAATTACGAAAGAGAAGAAACTAATAGTTAGAAACAAATATAAAAGTAATTGCCAGAAACTAATTGTTAGACAGTCGGAAAAAATATTGCCAGATGCAACAGTTCCTGTTATCTAAAAATGTCCAACTTAAAATGCACCCTGGTATTCACCCTTGTAAGCATATAGGGATCCTTTAAAAAAACTTTGTTGGTGCAAGAAGTCATTTTCTTACTCCCAATTATCGGACAAAAAGTACAGCTATTAAAATGTATAATGTGGGATATAACTTGAATTAATTGTACCATTCTTCGGTTGACTGAGATATACTTTTCAAGAACAATTCAAGAATAGCCGAAGAACTGAAATATCAATTTTATCATATAATCTATCAGTAAATGCCGGTATGATTTCTATTTGGAATTTTTATGACTGAACTGTACTTGAATAGACATCCCTGTTTTTTTACCTGTAACAACAGATATAAGGTCATAACAATCCATCCAAGTCTCAGTGCATATAGCCTATAGAAAATTGGCAATTGGTTCTCCGTTTTTGATTCACATATTTTTCGTTTTTATTGCTTTTCTTAAACTAATTGTTCTAAGGACCACGGATCAGTTACATATGGAACCCATTTAACACCAAAGATAACACCTTCTTGTTTTCTCTAATTTGTTTATTTACAAAGACCAAGGCTGCCGAATATATCTATATCTAAAATTAGACCAAGTACACAAAAGTCTTTGTCCAATGTACTGCGGAGCACAGAACTGAAACCTTACAATTTGCATGCCCTTTCTATCCAGGGGTACATAAAATCTCAATGATTGTGGATATACCTGAATAGCGCAGAATGCAATCGCATTTATCAGAGTGTAGATCGTTCTATCTGACTCTGACTAAATTCCTCCATCCAGAGTCTCATATATGCTTTCGATGGCCACCTATATCAGAGTAGACCGTTTCCTGCCAGCTTTCTTTGTTCACAGTATGCTGATGCTTTCAACGCCCACCTCTCCAGCGTCTCAAAGTTACAACATTCTGTGGCATGTATGAGCTGATAATCATCTTTGAGGCAATCGAAGACTCAAAGCTACAACATTATGTGTCAATGATGTGTTTTTAATTACTTTCAAAACTTAAAATACTCCAAGGGAAATAATTAAGAAAAATATAGAACAGTTAAAATCTAGCTCACTCAATTATAGTACCTACCTTAAGCGCCAAATACCCTAGCCCATATGCACAGATGCGATAAGAGAGTATATAGCAGCATCATGTGCTGGTTTTATGCATGGACGTCCCCAACTGATTCCAGTAAATACATATATCTTGATGAAAATTTACTCCACTAACCAATATCATTTGTGGACTATAACGACAATTCTTGCAGTAAAATTTGTCGAAATCTAAACATTTAATGGAGGTTACACAAATGGAGAAAATAAACAAAGGTGTCAGACAAAAATATCACATCGCACAGTACTATTAAATAGAGTAAGATCTCAAGGTATGATCCTAGACCATAAACTCCAATTAATGGTGTTGGGGATGTTAAGATCTTATATATATGGTTTTCCCATTCACGGGTTGAAGGTAACGAAACAATGAACCATCTTATATACTACCCACCTGGTAGAGGAGAACTAACTACTCTTGGAAGAAATAAACCATCACCATGTGCATCAAAAATTAAGACTTGCAACCGTTAATTTAACCATTTATTAACAGGCTTGTTCCACCCTGCAAAGCATCCAAAAACAGGAGGAAACAATCTTATAAGATTCCGCTCAAACTCTACTAATTTAAAAAAAAAAAATCAGATCAAAACAAAATTAAACTGCTTTAATGCACCCTTCAGATTAGCCCAAGCTTCTTGCAATAATAATTTTCTGAAAACAAAATTAATATAACGACCAACAACCAACATGGATATATAAAAAAACAAAGAATCCACCTGGTCAATGTGCGTTGTATCTGTACATATGTCAGTGCCTGTGCTTCAGAAACAAACATGGTGTCTTCAGTTGCTTAATTCATATTTTGCGCTTCAATTACACGTAACCTCGTGCTTCCAGCAGTTGAATGAAGAATACAATCTTTTGTTCCTGCGATAGCTAGTTGTTTATCCGAATTGGCAGTTGAAATGTGAATACGTGCTTACTGCAGAAACTGTGGATAGCGGCTTAAACTAAGTTAACGCAGATTTCTTTTATGAAGTCAATTTAAGTTAACATGGCAAGAAAATACATACCTCACCAGAATTCTTTCCATGCTCTTCTCTTTATTATCCCGTTGCTGCTTCAAATGTAAAAGAGTCTACCCTCCGTGAAATGTTATCCTCTTGCAACATGGATAACACTCTGATCCAAGTGTACACGGAGCCAATTTTTAATCTCTTGTCTGTAAAACCATTATTGAGAATAAGTGAATAACCCTATAATCAAATAAAAAAAGCAAAAACTGTAAAATTAAGCGATATAAATTGAAATTTTCAAACCCTTACGTTCTGGTATAACATTTTTTGACCTAAAAACCTAGGCATAAATCAATCCAAAGATTTGAGTTGAGTTTATTTACCTTGATAGTGTAAACTTCATCACCATTGTCATTGTTGTAGTACTTAAAAGATACATCTTTATCTTCTTCAAGTGATTGATTCTCTAAAGCCTACAATATCTCTATGATTGTTAGCCTCTGATCAATTACATATACCGAATATACCAAAAACGAAAAACTTGAACTAAGAAGAACAAAAAACTTATCGAATAAAACCCTAGGATTTCACAAATAGCTTGTACTTCACATCTTCAGCTGTTGGATTTTCTGGGGCATTATAATAAGATTTTCTGGGTAGTTTTCTCTCAATCACGATGGTTGTGAAACAATTAATGGTCTGGTTCTAGGGTTTTTTTGTTTTTTCTTTCTCTCCAGACGGAAGTTTTTCTAGAGAAGAAAACCTATCTAGCGTTTTTTTTTTCTTTTGGTTTCCGGGATGATAAATATAAAAAATATTTTTTTTAGCAAAAAAACGCCTTGTTTTTCTCTTCTTTGAGTAAAAGTGGAACGGAACAATTCTGTGTAAGGGTGAGGGTCACCGTTCAACGTGGAGCCTAATGACCTAAGGTTTTAAAGGAGTTAGATGTGACGGTTTTTCTTTTTACTTTTTATCGGGGTGAAGGATAGTATTGGCAAATTCACCTCAGAAAAAAATACCCCTCGACCAAAATTGAAACCCATATAACCGTGAGTATCCCAATTGTGGGCTGGAATGTAACCGTCTGCTTTATGGTTGCTGTTTTTTATATAGTCATGATAAAAACAAACAAAGCCAGACAGAGAAAACAAAGAGATGAACATACTAGTCAAGAATATTTTTTCCCCGCGTTTAGGGAAGATCTAGTTGATCTAATTGGGGCATGAATGAAACAAACTGCTTAAATCGAACTTAATGCAGCAAAAAGGACATGCGCACTGGGGATAGCTGAAACACCACAAATTCTCATCCATGGGTGGCTGTAAACACTCCTACTAAATGTGAATGGTTACAGTTAATTCCTAAGATTGGGAAAGATAATTATTCACTTTTTAAAATTGTCCATTTCCAAAATCATTGGATACAAATTGTTTAATCAGTTGCAGTTTTCTAGGGTAAATTTAACCACAAATTCTCATCCATGTAGATCGTTGAGCCCTTTCTTCTTTTGAAGAAAAAAAAGGAGAAAACAAAACAAGTCACAATTAAAACAGACAGGGTTAAACATGGGGAGTAGGAGGATTATCCTTTCCCTACTGGTCATTTCTGTTTTCTCTTGCTTAGGGAAACCCACCTCTGCAACTAAAAAAGTAAGTTTTGTTCATCGTTAATGACGTTTTTTCTCGTTATCCATAACCATGTTTTCTGTATTGTGTTCATCACATTTTCTCAGTTTTGTATACTTGTGAATTTTCCCAACTCTTTATAAAAAAATTGATTCTGAATTTCGGTATAGGCTTATGTGGTGTATTTAGGGTCACATGATCATGGTCACCCGGAACCCAATGAAGAACATTTTGCCAAAGCAACCGACTATCACTATGAGCTTCTTGCATCAGTATTGGGAAGGTGAGAAACCTTGTACTGTGTATATCATCAATTTTAATCATTTCCTCCCATGTATAACATTTTTGATGTTTTTGTTAATCTATTTTTCCTTTCTATCATATGTGATGATTTTCCAGTAAAGAAAAGGCAAAAGAATCCCTCATTTATTCGTATACTAAATACATTAACGGGTTCGCTGCAAATCTCGAAAAAGAAGAAGCAGAAAAACTTGCAAGTAAGACCAGATGGATTTCTGTCAATTTCATTTGAAAATAAACTTATAATAACATTCAATGCTGACTTGAGTTTGTTTGTTCAACTATTCAAAACGGGAAGAACACCCGGATGTTGTATCAGTCTTTTTGAGTAAGCAAAAGACATTGCAAACAACCCATTCTTGGAAATTTCTTGGGATGGATAAAATTGAAGCAGAACCAAAGTGGAAAACATCGGAAGGCAGCAATCTAATCATCGGTGCCCTTGACACCGGTAAATTCAATTATGTGTTACTCCTACACTTGTTATTTCATTTAGAATAAAATTCATAGGTATTCAGATTACTATTGTCAATGTTCTTAGGGGTTTGGCCAGAATCTGAGAGCTTCAGAGATGATGGAATGGGACCTATTCCATCTAAATGGAAAGGATCCTGTGATAAGGGGATTCCTTGTAACAGGTTTGATTTTTCTCTCATTTAGGTTCTTAACCAGTTGCACTATTTTAAGGCTCTGGAGAAAATCTAGTCGAATATTTTTAACTCGGTGACGATATATTTCTCAAGGAAGCTAATAGGAGCTAAGCATTTCAATTATGGAAACTTAGCAATGAAGGCTGATATGTACAACATAATTGAAGAAACTGACCAAACAACGGCTCGTGATACCGAAGGCCATGGCACTCACACCCTTTCGATAGCAGCTGGATCTCCCATACCAGGCACCAACATTTTTGGTTTTGGCCAAGGAACAGCCAGAGGAACACTTCCTAATGCAAGAGTTGCTGCTTATAAGGTCTGTTGGCCACCGGTTGATGAAAATACAACAGGATGTTGTGATATAGATATCCTTGCTGGTTTTGATGCAGCCATACATGACGGTGTTGACATAATATCGGCTTCTATTGCTACATCCTTTGCGGCTGGTGAACCACAACCCGAGTATTATATGGATGCCACTGCTATCGGTGCATTCCATGCTGTTAAGAAAGGAATTGTTGTTGTTTGCTCGGCGGGTAATGGTGGACCTGATGCGTCTACTGTTGGAAATGTTGCACCATGGATCATCACTGTTGGAGCAAGTGTTATGGATCGGGGTTTCTCTAATTATGTCCAGCTTGGTGATAATAGGCGCTTCAAGGTGCATCTCTATTTTCTTTCGTGCCTTTTATTTTCCAGGCTGAATTGGGAATTTTGAAACATCTTTTCTTTCTAAGAAATGAAAATTTGACTCAAATATGGCTTCTAGGGACAAAGCCTAGCAACAACAGCCTTGCCAGAGAAAAAACAATATCCTCTCGTTAATGCTGCCAAGGTTAAACTTCCTGAAGCAGATGATTATGACGCGTAGGTTTTTGCTGTTTGCTCCCAGCTTAGTCTAACGTTCATTACACATTTGCACTCGACTTAATTCGGATTATTGTTATTTTTTTTGTTATATTTTTGGCTTTATATATAGACTTGCATGTAAAGAAGGTACATTGGATCCAGAACTAGTGAAAGGCAAAATTGTAGCCTGCGTAGACGGTTATATTCCGAGAACTATAAAAGGGCAAGTCGTGGCTGATGCTGGTGGCGTAGGAATGATTGTTCTCAACGATATGCCTTCTGACTGCTACGCCGATCTCCATCTCCACCCTGCTTCTCACCTATTCGAGAATGCTACTACAATTATAGACTACATTGCTGACTCTCCGTACGTATGTTCCTCCTTTTTCTTTCAAGATGCTTATTTTCAAAGAAAGTCGGATCTTATATCATATTTCCTAGTTTATTGATTTTGAACTTATAAAACTACGAATGCTGTAGGAATCCTACAGCTTACATATCGAACCCAGAAACTGATTTTGGTCTCAACCCTGCTTTAGCTTGTTTCTCCTCCAGGGGACCTAATTCCCTGACATATGATGTTCTTAAGGTATACATAATGCGTTTCTCTGGTAACTTTTAGCATCATTTGCTCTAATTATTTTCTTTTCACTATGTCTTTAATCAAAAGAGATATATCATATTAAAAGTGCCAAAAGCTAAAGACGAAGTAAAACAAAAACTGGGTGTTAAGATTGTCAATAATTCATAATTAACCTGATATTTCGTATTGTTCTTTGTTTCTTTGGGTATTTGTTTGTTCAGCCAGATATTATTGCCCCGGGGATGAGCATATTAGCTTCGTATTCTCCAGAAGGTATGGCTACAGAGTTGCCAACAGATAAGCGTAGACTACTCTTCAATGTACTCTCTGGTACATCTATGGCTAGTCCTCATGTCGCAGGAATGGTCGGCGTTATCAAATCTGCCCATCCAGATTGGACTCCTTCTGAAATCAAATCAGCTCTCATGACCACTGGTGACCATTTACTCTCATAGTTATATCCTAAGCTCATTCGTCATTATGTATTTGTTATCACAATGGGTTTGAAACTGATCCTAACTATTTTCTTGCATTAATACAGCAAGAACTCGTGATCACTTGGGCGAAACACTTCGTGATCAATGTACTAACAATGTGGAGGCTGATCCATTTGGGTACGGAGCTGGTCATGTTCGGCTGGTACGTGCCCTAGATCCTGGCTTGGTGTACCCATTAACAATGCATGACTATTGGAACTTCTTTTGTTCCATTGGTTACAACGAGAGCCAGTTTGCCAAGTTCTTTAAGAAGCCTTTCGTATGCCCTAAACAGAGCTGTATTTTAGACTTCAATTATCCTGCAATTACTATCCCGGGTCTAAGGGGATCCGTAACCATATCTAGACTACTTAAAAATGTGGGTAATCCCGGAACTTACAATGCATCAATTGTCGAACCGTGGGGAATTTTAGTCACAGTTGCACCAAAAACACTGAAATTTGAGAAAGTTGGGGAGAAGAAAATGTTCTGGCTTACTATAAAGGCGAAGGATGGAATGAAACCTAAAACCTTTGTTTTTGGAAAGCTTAAGTGGTCTGATGGTGTTCATAGTGTAAGGAGCCCAATTTCAGTGAGTCTAGAGCAAGCTACTACTGATTCCTAAAATTTAAGATAAGGTCCAACCTTAAGACTCCAATATGGTTCGACACTGGCATATACAGGTACACGCATCAAATGGTCCACCTTGTTATGGCATTCGTAGTCTTGATGGTAAATTTTCTTCCTGTTGCTTAGAATTTAAATGTTATATATATACAATGTTTGTATAAAAAAAAAAAAAAAAACATGGGGACCAAATCAAATCAAATCGATGGCAGAAAAGCCTTGTAATGTGTAACAGATAAATTGGTCATGAAGATCTATACTAAAAATATATTTAAATTTTTTTTTTAAATAAAATATTTTTTTTTTTTGAATATTATTTAACTTTTCTAAATTACAGAATTAAACATAGCTCTTGGTTGGTAGCCTAGCAACAAGCTGGGCTCCAACACCTTTTTGAATAGCAATGCCTAATCTATGAAAAATAAACCTACCACCACCCCTACTAGCATCATTGTTAACTAAACAATTCTTCAGACGCTTGAAAAAACATAAAAAAATCCTCACTTAATCCTCCTAAGGTAGAAAAAGCTAAGACTCCCAATCCATGACCGTGCGAAACACACTTGTCCAAATATTTGGTGTGTTTACGTGAGACTGCATTAGATATAGCTTTTCCAGGGATGAAAGAGCGAACTCCTCCACCAGTGATGGGCGAGACACCTGTGACATCCATACAAACATCTTTACCGTTTTCCCAATTAAGCACAAGAATATCAGCAGTTTGGTACATAGTTCTTATAGAATTAGCCGTTGGTACCTGGACTTCAGCCAACTGTCAATTACAAAATTTGACTTGACAGATATTACAAAGTTATAATATACTTAAAAAGTATGTACCCTCCGAAAAGGATGCATAACACCTTAGATAACTAAGGATGAATTACCCATTCTGCAGATATATTTTGGTTTATGCATTTCCTAATTTGGTTATACAATCACTAAAACAATATTCCAACAATAAAAATGGATGAATATCAGATTACACAGCCATTATAGAGGTTCATTGTCAGTCATTTGTGTATAAATGTGGGTTGATGTTCTTCACAGAACTTGAGATCGAAGTTAAGATCTTCGACTGTAAAACTAAGAAATCTGCCTTTGATTGCCTTTGTAGGCATGTATTTTAGCCCGAAATGCTTCAAATGAACTCCTCATTTTGCTTATCTGCCAGTTTTGTTCTCTTTTGACAACATATTCTCAACTAGGTAGCGACAACATTTATTTTCCAGCTCGCCTCAGCTTAACAGAAGAGAAATAGATAGCAAAATACACCTAGATTCCGGCGCTGTCAGAGTTTTGTTGATGAAGTATCAAGGTTTCTTTGTAATCTTCGACTCTTAATAGCACTGCACTTACAACTGTTGAAGTGTTCGCTATATAGAGATACAACTCTTAACCTGATACTGGCGGAGAGAGAATTGGTACTGATGAGAGATAAGATTTGATCTGGTCAAAAGTTGTTTGACACTTAAGATCCCACTCAAAATCTTTCTTCTTCTGAAGTATATTGAAGAATGGTTTGAACTTGTCAGATAGGTTGGAGATAAAGCGATTTAAAACAGCTAATTTTCCAGCCAATTGGAGATATCTTTTTTGTAAGTTGGAGGTGGTATGCCTTGTGTAGCTGTGATCTTTAACGGATCAACTTCAATTCATACACTAGACTTATTTGATAACATAATTGTGACTCAAGATCAATGTCTTTGGGTTCATAAAAATGAGTGCTAAGCTTTTAAAGTTCAAATGGGCTAGTTTCGGCTAACCATGTTGGACATAGTCTTTATACACGGTTCGGTTACGGTTTACCTAACCAGAGTGTATATCTTGCTTATGTGAATAAGATTCAAAGTTTTCATCTAACGGTGAATATTGTTTGGTTGGTTCCAAAACTACCTTAGCTTAAACCTAAAGCAACCTAAGCTTTGAATGTTTATATAAGGGGAACTCTTGGAAACTGGGATCTTTAAATCCCGACACTACTTTTTGGTGTGTCCTAGTTGTATCTAGAGTCGTCCCCTCCATAAAACCTTTTAGGGTTTAGCAATTATCAAAGATTTCATTGGTATTCGTGAAGCCAGTTCCAGTTATCTTTTATCTTGATAACTTGAGTATCCTGATCTTGTTCGATTGTTGATTTATCACTTGAACAAGATAGATAGAAATCACAAAGTTCTATTCGTCTCAAACTTTGTGATTCCACAAGTTTTATACTTGTGAGGTGAATAATAATCTAGGCTGCACTTCGGGTTGCATAAGTCCGGATATTGAGGATAGCCAGACTTCTGTCAAGTTGTTGTCGATTTCTATCACCTTGATCCTACTTTTGATCTGATCATCCATTTTGATCGTAAATCGGGAAATCAATTATAGGCTTAATCTGTGGGAGTAAGATTTGGTTTAAAGTCTTCAATTGAGTTGAAGCAACTCTTAGTTGGTGGGACTCCATCTAAGAGAATCAATTACGCGGAGTCCTACTGGGATTCAAGAGGCGTAAGGAGCGCGACTGTACCTAAATCACTGGGAGACTGAGTTCGGGCTCAACCAAATTCCAGACCGAAGTTAATTGGTAGTAGGCTAGTGTCTATAGCGGCTTAATACAATTTGGTGTTCAATCTGGACTAGGTCCCGAGATTTTTCTGCATTTGCAGTTTCCTTGTTAACAAAATTCTAGTGTCTGTGTTATTTAGTTTTCCGCATTATATTGTTTATATTTATAATTCAAATATCACAAGTTGTGCATTGATCAATCACGGTAGATAGGTCCGACCTAGTTTGTTGGATAAGACTTGATTGATCCTTGGATATTGGTCTTTGGTATCGTGCAATAACTCTCTTTGAGATTAGGTTCACAGATTCAATTCTGTAAACGTTCTAATCACAAGAGAGATAGAGATATATCTCTAGACAGTTTCCTTGATTGAGTTTCTACTCTCGGAGTTGTGTTGAGTTTGTCCATACATATTTCCTACGAAAAAGTTGGTGGTGTATTTTGGCACCCCTAGTGTTTTTAATTGGTATCATAGGAGGCAAACACGCTAAGACCTAATAAGTATGTGTTTGAAGCAGTCTGACTATATGGACATGAATGAAATCTCATGTTCGTATCATTTTGTAGGTGTTTAGGGTATCTAGATGAACTAATTGCTTATATTTGTGTCAAATTATGTATTTTGTTTTTCTTGTTCGTTGCGAGAAAATGTGTGGTAATTGTTCCTGATTTTTGTTTTGTAATGCTAGGGGAATGAAAAGAATGGTTTGAGCATGGGATATGCACAAAATGGAGTTTTTATGCCTTGTCGAGCTAGGTTTCAAGTCGGCTTTAAGCAGATACGTGTAATGAAGAAGGCAGTCGGGGTGCGAGCAGATTTATGAAGTGAATGGAACCAGTAGTGAACAAGAATTTCAAGAAGAAGAAATCTCTGATCTTGAAATAAATCAATGGGCCGAAGTTTAGAACTCAAATACATGGAGATGAAACCAGGCCCAAGGTCCATTCTTGAATATCAAAACAAAGTGAAAACGCAGGGGTACAACAACCACACCGATTAAGGTACAGTCGCGTTCCTTATGCCTCTTGAATCTCGCAATACTCTGCGCACTTGATTCCCCTAGCTGACGTCTTTTACAGCCTACAAGTTGCTACGACCCAAATTCGAAGACTTATAAACAAATATGTCTCCCACAGATAAGTCTATTCTATTTATTGTTTCCGTCTTAAGATAAAGAACAATGTGAATAGGAAAATCAACTAATAATCCGGTCTTATACTCCCGAAGAGTAGCCTAGAAATATTAGTCACCTTACAATAACCTAATTGATTAACATAAGACGTTATTGCGGAATCACAAGAGTCTGAGACGAAGAAACTGTTGTGATTACTTTTTATATCTTACCTATCGGAGATAAATCTCGAGAAAATCTTAGAGAAGATTAAACTCAGTATCATAGAAAAAGTAAGATCACGATATGCAACTACAAAGAAAATAGTTGGACTTGGCTTCACGAATCCTAAGAGAGGTCTTTAAGTCGTTAAATCTAGTAATGGTTTTTCAGAAGAAATGGAAACCTAGGTTAATGGAGAATCGACTCTAGTTTGCAACTAGGACACTAATCATGTAATGTGTTCAAGGTAATTTTCACATGATTATCTTGACTTAATATTTAGTTTCCAGCAAATGAATTGTTTACACTAAACTTGTCAAGTTGATGATGAAGCTTTCTAAGCTTTAAACTTGTATTTCGAGAAATATATAAACGAGATAAACTCGACTCGAAATTTCAAATGTGTATTGAAAAAGCGGGGGTACAACAACCACACCCAATATTTCGCTTAACAATCTGTATGGACAAACTCCAATATACTTTCCAGATTATCAACTAGACAGTCGGACTCAATCTAGAGAAAAGTATATCAAAGAGTGTATATCTCAATCTCTCGATTTGATATATACTCAAGCAAATAGAAATCTGCGAGTCTTTATCAAATACTAGAGAGATAACTTGGATGGTACCAAATACCAATATCCAAGTCTCAATCAATTTAAATCAACAACCAAAAGGTCGGATATTCTAATTGATTGAAAAACGCACAACCTGTGATATTTCAATTATATAAACAAATATAATGCGGAAATAGAAATAACACAGACACCAGAATTTTGTTAACGAGGAAACCGCAAATGCAGAAAACCCCCGGGACCTAGTCCAGATTGAACACACACTGTATTAAGCCGCTACGAGACACTAGCCTACTCAAAATTAACTTGATCCTGGATCGTATTTGAACCCCAATCAATCTCACACCGATCTAAGGTACAGTTATGCTCCTACGTCTACGATCCCAGCAGGATGCTACATACTTGATTCCCTTAGCTGATCTCACCCACAACTAAGAGTTGCTACGACCCAAAGTCGAAGACTTTAATAAACAAATCTGTATCACACAGAAAAGTCTACGGTAATAGATAAATCCGTCTCCCACGAATATACGTACGAGTTTTTGTTCCGTCTTTTGATAAATCAAGGTGAACATGAACCAATTGATAACCCAGACTTATATTCCCGAAGAACAGCCTAGTATTATCAATCACCTCACAATAATCTTAATCGGCGCAGCGAAAAAAAGATATTGTGGAATCACAAACGATGAGACGAAGTGTTTGTGATTTCTTTTTATCTTGCCTATCAGAGATATAAATCTCAAGCCAATTATTACAATTGTACTTGTACGATAAAAACAGCAAGATCAGATCACACAACTACAAGAAAGTAGTATCGGTATGGCTTCACAATCCCAAAGAAGTCTTTAAGTCGTTAACCTGGTTTTAGAAGAAGAAAACCAAAGGTTAAAGGAGAATCGACTCTAGCTTAGCACAACTAGTATCACACAGAATGTGTGGGGATTAGGTTTCCCAGTTGCTAGAGTTCTCCTTATATAGTCTTTCAAATCAGGGTTTGCAATCAATGTTAGCTTAGTAACAAAGCATTCAATATTCACCGTTAGATGAAAACCTGATTAGATTCAAGATAATATTTCTCAACCGTTGGATCAAAACCTTAGCTTGTTACACACAAATGAAATGTCCAATTTTGGGTTTATGTAACCGTTCCCAAACATTAACATTTGTTGGTTCAACAATAGTTAACCAAATGGTTAGCCATATGATTACTTTCATATCAACCATATTCATCTTAATCATAACTAGTTCAAATGACTCAAATGAACTAGTTAGAGAGTTGTTCAATTGCTTAGATCTTATGTAACTACACAAGACACAATCGAAGGAAAAACGGTTTGATTCACTCGAATCGGTTCATTAACTTTATAGCCACGGTTTGCAAAAGCATTCCTTAGTTTATATAAACATGAGTTCAAGAACAACCGATTTTAGATATAACCTACTCAAGTTCGCGGATTGGTTTCACGGACTTAAGCTCACGGAAGGAGTTCACAAACTCCAACAGAAATTCTCGGGTCGAGAACTTCCGCCAGTTCGCGGACTAAGTTCGCGAACTTGGCTCACGCCACATTCCGTTTCTCTTGATCAACAAAGTTCGCAACTTTGGTTCAAGGAATAAGGACTTATACATATATGTCTTTCCACAACAATGCTTATATCCTACCAATGGTTATGTAATCAAAACTCTCATTTCAAACATTGAAACATTCTCAGAGAACGTTATATAGCCGTTATTCGTAGACCATTTTTCGTCAGAGAAATTTTCAAAGTGATTGAAACATAACATGACTTTCGTCACTAGGTAAAGATTAATTTGGCCAAAGCGAAAGCTTACCAACACATATTTCGATAAATAGATAGGCGAGTTAAACTCGGTTCGAAATAGCAAATGTGTATAATTAAAGTCTATATATCAAAACGACTTTTGTCTCAAGAGTAGGAGATAGAGTAAAAATACTTTTGAGTGACAGATAAGTTCAAGTCTCCACATACCTTTTAGTCGATGAAGTTCCACCAGTTCCTTGAGTAGTCCTTCGTCTTGTATGATGATTGCTATGGAGTTCTTGAGCTCAACTACACTTTCTATCCTTGTCCGAGACCTTTAGCTAAAATAGGCTAGAAACCAAGACTTATAGTTTTGATCACTAATATTGACAAACATGCTTGAGATAGTAACGCATGCGAGTTCGACCGATCAATGCTCTAACAATCTCCACCTTTGTCAATTTTAGTGACAAAACTATTAATACATATGGAAAACAAAAAATTAATTAATTAATTTTTGTAGCTCCTATTCCACATGTCTAATCTTCAACATTACTCGAAATCTTCGTGATGCGTGTCGTAACCACAACAAATGTAAAGCAAAAGAAAGTAAACAAAGCAATTAAAAGATAAAGTTGAAATCAATAAGAGAAACAAGATCAAGGAATCCTTATTCGTTGCAAAACAATGATTCAAGTTATGTTTTTCATCCACATGTTATTAGTCACGGATTATCACCAACCGTAGGTAAAGCAGCTAGATCAGTGCTAAACCCCTAAATCCCTTGTATCACCGGATACGAAAGTTCTCGACTACCGGATTCTATTTACCAAACCACCTAGAAGTAGATCACTCAAGATGTAATTTAAATAAATGCATTAAGATTTATGAACTTATTAGGTTGATATTAGTAGTTAGACTCTTAGATCAAGGTCTACTTGCTAACGTTATTTTCATACACAATTTCTCCACGGAATCCCTCCGCAAGGTCTCGTGTTTGCTACTTATGTAAAGAGTCAAGAAACGATTACTTATCCCTTAACTTTCACTAGCTTTAGATCAAATTAACAAATCAATTTAGCTTGCACTCTAAACAACCTATCATTCAACCATGAATGTATAAACATTCCTATTAGTAAAAACAATGATTCAAGTTATGTTTTTCATCCACATGTTATTAGTCACAGATTATCACCAACCGTAGGTAAAGCAGCTAGATCAGTGCTAAACCCCTAAATCCCTTGTATCACCGGATACGGAAGTTCTCGACTACCGGATTCTATTTACCAAACCACCTAGAAGTAGATCACTCAAGATGTAATTTAAATAAACGCATTAAGATTTATGAACTTATTAGGTTGATATTAGTAGTTAGACTCTTAGATCAAGGTCTACTTGCTAACGTTGTTTTCACACACAATTGCTCCACGGAATCCCTCCGCAAGGTCTCGTGTTTGCTACTTATGTAAAGAGTCAAGAAACGATTACTTATCCCTTAACTTTCACTAGCTTTAGATCAAATTAACAAATCAATTTAGCGTGCACTCTAAACAACCTATCATTCAACCATGAATGTATAAACATTCCTATTAGTAAAAACAAACGATAATCATGTGAAAAACTTCAAGATAGAATTGAAACAAAACTCAAAACATGTTAAGAACTAGGAATTCATCCTCAATCAATAAGAAAATTAGCTACTCATGTTTTTGAAATTCACACAAATAATTAAAAGGAGAATTTATAAAGTTCACACAAATAATTAAAAGAAGAATTTTGAAAAGCAAAAACACAAGTGTTGTGTGTGTAAAAAGGTGTGTAGAGAGATGTCTGTAAAAAGGTGTGTAAAAAATGTAGAGAACTTCTCTATTTATAGGCTTCAATGTTCTCCAAATCTTCCAAGGAATAGAACCCCTTTCCTTTAGCAATTCAATTTCCAAGTCCAAGCCCTTCTCAAATCCTCCATCTTCTCTTTCCAAATTTGAGCCAAATTCTCCATCCAATTCCAAACCCAAGTCTTCACACCCATGAGAGAAATTCACACAAAATAATGTAATTTTAGGGTCGCCTGAAAAATCCTGGTATTGACCGGAATCCGGCCGAAAAAGTCACCGCCGGTCACTGGAAATTTCTTTTCCGTCGACGGAATATTCCGTTACGATACCGTCAAATATAACTGTCAAACTAACAGTCCGCGTTAGTCAACCGGGTCAAGGGAGTAGAGTCAGCCACCGAGTCAGCATCTTACTCGGCTAACTGGTCTTACTCAGCTGAGTTGGATCGGCTCATTCACCGGAAACGAGTTGAATCCCCGGAGGGAAAATTCAGACAGAGTTTCCTCTGTTTTCTGGGCATTTCTCAGGCCAATTTCAGGCCGATTTTAGCTCCATTTCCTGCACATGATCCTAGCATACATCTATTTGAGCAATTCATTCCATGCTAGTGTTAACAGCGACAGTTTCTTCTCATTCAATCAACACAATTTCTACTTCAACAGCCTTCATTCCTGCAGCATCACTAACCCATTGTACTGTCACAGTTCACAATCCCTACAATCTCAGCTCAACCTATCTGCTCATACATTCATCTCACAACTCTTCTTAGTTTCACATCACCAGAAAACCTTTACTTTTACTCTCAATTATTGAACAGTAGCATCATCAATTCCTTCTCAAAACCCATCTTTGATCTTTCCCAGAAAACCCATTTCAAATCAGCACCTACAAGAGCTTCGATTATTAACTCAAATCTCCTCTATTTCTTCTTGTGCCATCTGAACAACACCTCAATCACCACTGCATCACCTTCAATTTCTTCATCTGGTTCACAATTCATAGCGGCAACTCATCAGCGTCAGTTCAATCGAGCGACACCCATCTTCTCCATATCACAACGTCGTTCTTCATCTGACCCATATATCGATCTTTCTCATCTGTTGGTTTCAAAACCCACAGATCCCCTTTAGAACTTCACCCATTGTTGAATCATAAGCAGCAGGACCTTTGCTCAAAACCCATTCTACTCTTCACTGAATCCAACCAGCTTTCCATCTCATCTCTTCAATGAACACAGCTTCAATTACAGTGATGAATCGAAACCCTGTGTTAGCTTCTTCTTCTCTCGATCTTGAACTCATCAGCAAACCCAGCCTCATTCAGCAGCTATACATTTCTGATTCATCAATTACGGTGACCAAAACCATCGTTTGCTTCAATCACATCTTTACTGCCATAATTTCTCGATCTCTCATCAAGAACCCTCACCCATCTTTCGATTTCAGCATATGCCACAGCTGCTTGCGCAGCTTTTTCTCTTCCTTCCTCTCAATTTCAGATGCAATAATGAAATGAAGAATGAGAGACGAGTTTCTCTCGATTTAGGGTTAAAGAGTAGGGTTTGTTATTCAGTATCTGGTTACCTTGCTAAGGGCTAACCATCCGCGACCCCTTAACATTTGCTGGCTGTCTTTTAGTACTTCTCCAAAAGAGAGTTGTCCCTTAACCTTGGGTCATCTCCATATATCACTTGCCTGTAAGATGACAATTTCGCCCTTTTTGCTCAAATTGGATAATTTCTTCTTCTTTTCCTCTGTGTGACTCCATAGTAGCTATAAAACTCAAAACAAGCGTAAAATACATAATTTACAAGAAAAATAGCAAAGAAAGCATAAACAATAGATAGTAAATAGGATGTATTCTACACCCTATCACTTCGTCACTTCCAAGTACTCCAATGATCCCAAAGATTGTAAGTTTAGCATCATCGTTGTTGAAAATATGTAGCTATAACAACAAGAAAACAAGAGTTTTCAATCATTGTTATACAGTGTCATAGTATCATTACACAGCGTCAAAGTCCAATTGTATCACAACTTCAACAACAATACTATGGTGATATGTATCACTCCCCCTTAGTCAATACTCCATCTCACATGGAAACCACCCCCCCTTAAATAATGATCCGAAAACCATATGTATTTGTAGTGTGAACTACATATTAATTCTCCCCCTTTTTGTAAATAAAATTGGCAAAGGTACAAGAACGGGATCCTAATGAAATTTCCGAAAGAGACATTTCATGACCAAAAGAAAGAAACACATATCATCTTATTTAGATACAATCATAAAGCCGAAGCTAAATGCATTCATCAAGGAGTTTAAAGATACAAGATAACCCCTATAATATTCCACAGCCGCACTCCCCACAAAGATTTGGCAATTAAGCACAAGTTCAAAAAGAACTCTCCCCCATAATATGTCATTCTCGAAAGAACAACAAGAGCGACCTTAATTTCGAAAGAAAAGAAGGATTTCTTTCGGACATAACAAATCACATACAAGTATGAATTTGAATCCAAAATATTAAATTAACCACAAGAAATTCATGATTAATTTAACCAATAATGCTCAACATAAGTGAACTTATGGAGACTCAAAAATACTCAATTATATTAATCACAATAGAACCCATAATTAATTTAATCGAAATACACAACCAAACTAATCACAAAAGTAATCAATTTAATTGGTCATACTCGACATAAGAGAATCTATGGAGCAATGACTAAGTTAATCATGAAAATAATCAACCCAGTCAAAAACGCTCAAACATAAGAAGACTTATGGAGTTATAACTAAATAACCAAACAAGATGATTAATTTAGTTCAAAAATGCTCGACATAAAGTACCTTACGGAACAACAACAAAGCTAATCATAAAATAATCAACTTGGTCGTTTAGTGCTCAACATAAGACACATTACGGAGCCTTACAGTAATACATAAAATATGGATCAGGGAAGATCAATTACTGTGGAATACACAAGGATTCATTCTATTTTCCATCACTATTTTCATAACGACATACAATAGACATAATCCTTGTAAACAAAAGATTTTAACCTATCTTCCGTCAATAATTGACAATATAGGCTTAACTTTTGTATTTGTCAAAAGTCTATTCATTCTTTTATTAATACATGCATATAGACATACGAAAGACTATACTTTTGACAAGATATGGGACAATCATAGTTCACGGACGCAAACACGCATATCCCATAAATAGTTGCAATATATAAAACCATAAAGATTAATACTGCAAAAATCATCTTCCAAACAAATTTAGAGTTTAAACCAATAAATCTAAAAACATGAAGATGAAAACGTTGGACATAGCTATGTGTAATCACAATAATTGCTATTCCAAACTCTAGTAATCCTTCTCAAAAACAAGAATAAATTCTCATAATAAGTTTCCTAGGCATCAAGACAAAACTCGTAATGCACATATAAGATGATTTGTCCTTAGAGGGTAGAATCAATCTTTTTCGCTCGGATTTATACCAATAATAGCTACCAAAGGCGTATAAAAAGATTTTCTTAACAAAGAAGAACATACAAAGTCATTAACGACCATGCACCATAGTTCACATAAAATGATTGTGAACATTCAAGAATCCCATAGTCATGCGTACTACTGCCCATTCTTGAACTTCCTTCTTTGTGATTCACCAACAACATTCTTGTAAAAGCTAAAAATGAGCTTAAAAGAGTATTACTCCAAGAATCCAAGTTCCCAAGTCCAAGAGAGGTGGAACAAGTGCGACGAAACGGAGCAAAACACTCAAAAACCAATCTTTACTCATCCAAATTCAATTATTCTCATCTCCATTTTTAAGAGACATCAAAGAGGAATAGAATGCAAAAATAATGAGGTCATTCCGAGTTCGGACGAAGAAGTTACGGCCAAAACAAGTTTACCGAAAATCGACATCTACAGGCAAATATGCATACGGGTTTGCAAACGAATTTTCAAGTCCGCGAACTTAAACCCCTGGATTTTGATTTTAGAAGATGTTATGCATACCTGGTAGGTGTACCATGAAGTCCAAACATCCTGAACTATTACTTTCAAACATTTTTAGAAGAATCCAATCAAATTCTGCAGCCTTACCGAACATAATATGTGCGCCCCAATTCTCGTGCTTCCCTCACCGTATACATAGCAGGGCATTCATTGGTGAGGATGCACTTACAAAACAATCAAGTTGTGTTGAGGTGAACAATATCTTGCTCACCACAAGCGACTTTTGGATTATCATGAAAGAGATCGCTTTTAGAACCTTTCACATCCAAATCCATCTTTCCAAAGAACTTGTTAAGTTCAAACATCATGGATACTGCCTTCTCCATAGTCATGGAATTTTCTGGGAGATCATTCCTTTTCACACTCAAAACATCATTGAATTTCTTTGGTATCCATTTTGAGTGCGTTTTGGAATAATCGGAACCTTCTAACCATTATTATCTTCAAGATTTCTCGGGAGAGAATTGGATTGACTATTCTTTTGCAAGTTAGTCTTTCTCCAACTGGGAGCATCGGATCTTGTCTTCATCTTTACGAAGTTATCCTTTTGATAACCATTGCGATTATGAAAAGGATTCCTATGACGTTTATAGGCAAATCTAGATTTATCACAGCACTGATTCATTTGCCTAAAGGTTGGACATTTACAACCTGTAGCGTTAAGGGGATTAGTCTTAACATATGATCTTGGTTTCACAACTTCTTGTGATGCCCAAACAAGAACATCATAAAGTTTCTCATTCCTTATACGGAAACGACATCTCCTTTCCAAGTGACCTTTATTTCCGCAATAGTGGCAAACATAAGGAATGTTCTTACCTCGATCCGTGTGTGCTGACTTTGGAGGTTGATATACTTTTCTCTTTCGAACCGTAATTGCCGGTGAAGGTATTTCACTTTTGCCATCAGTGGAAACCTTTTGTTGAGAAGAATCACTAGCCTTGACAAATTTTACCTCTTTGCTAATACTTGGAGCATCTATTCCCTTATAGCCCAATCCTCGTGTATCACGATGATTTTTACTTGCTCCTAACATAGTGGTTAATTTGCTTGAACTAGTATTGAACTTTTTCAAGTCATCTTCCAATATCTTGATTTTATCAAGAGCAGCAGTTAAATCAGCCTCAAGACGTTTTTCTCGAGCGAGAAAAGCCCTTTCTCTGTCATCAAATTTGATTTGTTGAGAGTTAAACCTTGCTTCAGATTCTGCAAGTTTCTCTTCCAACAAAAAGTACTTTTGATAAAGATTATCACATTCAAGTGACTTCATACGTAGGTTTTCTTCAGAATCCTTGAGGATCGATTCGTTAGAACGATTCGAAAAATAAACACCTGCGTAACATCTTCTCAATTTCTTGTTTTCTCGACAGAGAGGAGTCAGAAGAGGTGACACATGAGAAGTTGTAATCTTCTTCATATTCCAAGAATCCAAAAACTTAACATACTCTGAGACTTCCTCATCAACATCTCTATCAATATCTGAATCACCTTCATCAGAAAGTTCATCCAACTGTTCTTCTAGGAGAGTTTCCCAATCAACAATTTTTACATCAAGAGAATGTTTAGATATTGACTTAGATGTGATAGTTCTCTCAGGTGAATCCAAGATTTTAGAATCATCTGGTAATTTCTGAACTGGTACGTTATTAGAGATAGACTCGTCCATAATCAGATCGCTACAAACACAGACTTATAAGGTCTGTAACGTGTTTTCCTGCTCTGATACCAATTGAAAAAGCGGGGGTACAACAACCACACACAATATTTCGCTTAGCAATCTGTATGGACAAACTCCAATATACTTTCTAGAGAATCAACTAGACAGTCAGACTCAATCTAGAGAAAAGTATATCAAAGAGTTTATATCTCAATCTCTCGATTTGATATATACTCAAGCAAATAGAAATCTGCGAGTCTTTATCAAATACTAGAGAGATAACATGGATGGTACCAAAGACCAATATCCAAGTCTCAATCAATTTAAATCAACAACCAAAAGGTCAGATATTCTAATTGATTGAACAACGCACAACCTGTGATATTTCAATTATATAAACAAATATAATGCGGAAATAGAAATAACACAGACACTAGAATTTTGTTAACGAGGAAACCGCAAATGCAGAAAAACCCCGGGACCTAGTCCGGATTGAACACACACTGTATTAAGCCGCTACAGACACTAGCCTACTCCAAATTAACTTCGGTCTGGACTGTAGTTGAACCCCAATCAATCTCACACTGATCCAAGGTACAGTTATGCTCCTATGTCTCTGATCCCAGCAGGATGCTACGTACTTGATTCCCTTAGCTGATCTCACCCACAACTAAGAGTTGCTACGACCCAAAGTCAAAGACTTTAATAAACAAATCTATATCACACAGAAAAGTCTACGGTAATAGATAAATCCGTCTCCCACGAATATACCTACGAGTTTTTGTTCCGTCTTTTGATAAATCAAGGTAAACAGGAACCAATTGATAACCCGGACTTATATTCCCGAAGAACAGCCTAGTATTATCAATCACCTCACAATAATCTTAATCGGCAAGCAAATAAAAAAAGATATTGTGGAATCACAAACGATGAGACGAAGTGTTTGTGATTTCTTTTTATCTTGCCTATCAGAGATATAAATCTCAAGCCAATTATTACAATTGTACTCGTACGATAGAAACAGCAAGATCGGATCACACAACTACAAGAAAGTAGTATCGGTCTGGCTTCACAATCCCAATGAAGTCTTTAAGTCGTTAACCTGGTTTTAGAAGAAGAAAACCAAAGGTTAAAGGAGAATCGACTCTATCTTAGCACAACTAGTATCACACAGAATGTGTGGGGATTAGGTTTCCCAGTTGCTAGAGTTCTCCTTATATAGTCTTTCAAATCAGGGTTTGCAATCAATGTTAGCTTAGTAACAAAGCATTCAGTATTCACCGTTAGATGAAAACCTGATTAGATTCAAGCTAATATTTCTCAACCGTTGGATCGAAACCTTAGCTTGTTACACACAAATGAAATGTCCAATTTTGGGTTTATGTAACTGTTCCCAAACATTAACATTTTTTGGTTCAACAATAGTTAACCAAATGGTTAGCCATATGATTACTTTCATATCAACCATATTCTTGTTCACCATAACTAGTTCAAATGACTCAAATAAACTAGTTAGAGAGTTGTTCAATTGCTTAGATCTTATGTAACTACACAAGACATAATCGAAGCAAAAACGGTTAGATTCACTCGAATCGGTTCATGAACTTTATAACCACGGTTTGCAAAAGCATTCCTTAGTTTATATAAACATGAGTTCAAGAACAACCGATTTTAGATATAACCTACTCAAGTTCGCGGACTGGGTTCGCGGACTTAAGCTCACGGAAGGAGTTCACAAACTCCACCAGAAATTCTCAGGTCGAGAACTTCCGCCAGTTCGCAGACTGAGTTCGCGGACTTGGCTCACGCGACATTCCGTTTCTCTTGATCAACAAAGTTCGCAAACTTTGGTTCAAGGAATAAGGACTTATACATATATGTGTTTCCACAACAATGCTTATATCCTACCAATGGTTATGTAATCTAAACTCTCATTTCAATCATTGAAACATTCTCAGAGAACGTTATATAGCCGTTATTCACAGACCATTTTTCGTGAGAGCAATTTTCAAAGTGATTGAAACATAACATGAATTTCGTCACTAGGTAAAGATGAATTTGGCCAAAGCGAAAGCTTACCAACACATATTTCGAGAAATAGATAGGCGAGTTAAATTCGGCTCGAAATAGCAAATGTGTATAATGAAAGTCTATATATCAAAACGACTTTTGTCTCAAGAGTAGGAGATAGAGTAAATATACTTTTGAGTGACAGATAAGTTCAAGTCTCCACATACCTTTTAGTCGATGAAGTTCCACCAGTTCCTTGAGTAGTCCTTCGTCTTGTATGATGATTGCCCTGGAGTTCTTGAGCTCAACTAAACTTTCTATCCTAGTCCGAGACCTTTAGCTAAAATAGGCTAGAAACCAAGACTTATAGTTTTGATCACTAATATTGACAAACATGCTTGAGATAGCAACGCATGCGAGTTCGACCGAGAAATGCTCTAACATGTATAACACAAAGTCTATATAGGTATACGAGTCTCATTAGTTTAAACAGAATTGAATAGACTTCTGAGTGATAGAATATCTTTAGGGTCTCCACATACCTTCTATTTACGAAGTTCCTCCAAGGTCTTCAGTAGATATTCTTCTTCAATTAGTGAACACCGTGAAGTCTAATGCTAAACTACACACTTCTATCTTAATCCAAGACATAACTATAAGTAGACTAGAAATCAAGTATATAGTTTTAATCAACTAAACTTGACAAACAAGCTTGAGATAGCAACGCTTGCGAGTTTGACTGAGCAGTGCTCTAACGCAAGGTATTCATGCTTTACACCAGAATACATTATCACTTTTCTCAACCCGACTCATACACGAGAAACAAAGTGTGTCCCTGCTACCGTGTTCTTTTTCCTCAAAATTTCAATCACCTATCTTTTCTGTATTCCCAATTTCTTTAACATGTCATATATCTCTATAATTCCCCACTCTCTCAACTGTAAATCACTCTTTCTATCATCATGCATCACCCACTTTGTTATTCCAGTCACACCTAACCGTAGACTATGAACATGACGAGAATATGTCGTCTAATTTGTCTTCAATAGCAGCAAAAAGCAAGCAGAATTTTTCTAATTGCAAGCTCTCTGCAATACCAACAAGAACAACAAGGAAGTGACAATAGAAGGGTATCTGGACATGATGAATTCTATCCACAAAAATGGTAAGTTTCAAAAACATCTAGTCACCGAATTTCATACCGTAATGGTAGAAATTGTCACCCATTTCGGGGATGAACTTTGTGTATAAATTAGGGTCAGGGTTGTGCTTCAAATGTAAGTCTAGTGAGAGGGATGATAGGTGTCTAAACCACCTTGATATTTATCTATTGTTTATGCTTTCTTTGCGAGTTTTCTTGTAAATTATGTATCTTATGTTTTCTTTTGAGTTAATTAGGTGCAATGGAGTCATTTGAGGCCAAAGAAGGAGAAATTAGCCATATGGAGCAAAAAGCTCAATTTACATGCGATGTTTGGAGCAGGCTAGGTGGTGCAAGAGGAGTTATGCAGGAAATTAATCTGTCAGTCTTCCAGAACTGACAGTTGAACAGAGAATTAGGGTGTCGGTTCTCTGAAACCGACAAGTCATGATGAGTTGGTTATCCCTTAACCATTGAGTGGGGTGTTTTAATCCATTTATCCTCTTTAACCCACAAGCTAGGTCGAGTGAACCAGTTCTTTCTCTTTTCTTCATTACAATAACCAGGACGGTGGCTGGCGGCAAGCAGAAGAGATGGATCTGTTGATGGTAAAATCAAGAGAGAAATTCAGGGAGATGGTGAAGACAAGATTACAGAATAAGGGGTTTGCAGAATTGGTGTGATTTCAACACAGAGAAATAAGGGTTTTGAATCGAGAATTGAGGAGATATTGGTTTAATGGGTTCCGGTGAATGGAGATTGAAGAAACGTTGAAGCTGGGAAGAATTGACAGCATGGGTTGTTCTCTGAATTGAGTCTAACGATGATTAATGGAAGCTGTGTTTAAGGAAGGAAAACGGGGAAGATAGTCAATTACTGTCGCAGGTTTAGAGTGATGAATGGACGGTATACAGTGAGAATATGGGTTCGAGTAAGCATGTGCTGTGGATAGAAGAATTTGAAGCAGATTACAATTGCAGAGATGGCGTTGCTGCTATGGGATGTGTTGAACTGATTTTGTGTTTCTCATCATTGGGATTTGGCTAGAACATGGAATTGATGTGGGTTAGTGTCTGAAATTGAGAACCAGATGGAGAAATTGAAGTCCTGTAAAGAAATGATAGATAGAAGAGAAGAGGAAGTTCTTGGAGCCTAAATGAGGCAGTGGCACTGGAGAAAATGCAGCTACATGTGAAGATGCAATACAAACTTAAAAGATGCAGGGATGAGCTGAAGATAAGCTGCTGCTGCTAATGAATCTGAGATGGTGATTTGTACAACAATTTGGTGGAAGTTTTGGAGCTGACGTCTACAAAGGAAGTTGTTCGAGTTGTTTTCCAAGCTATTGTTGTAGGTGAACATGGGATTCAAGTTGTAGTCAGGTGGAGGAAATGAGTATATGGCAGTTGTGAAGTGATTGCAGGTGGTATATGGCTGTGACTGGGTGTGGTTGAGTCTCTTGATGCTTAGATGAATGCTTAGGAGGGTTGCAGTTCAATATGTGTGATGGTTGAGTTTCAATCGGAGAATATATGCAGGGAAGTGGTTGGTGTTGCAATTGTGGCTAGCCAGCTATGACTTGTAATAGATGCAAGTGTGTTTAGGGACAAAGGCTACGTGCATAAGTGTTGCAGGTAGTTAAAATGGAAGTGTTAAGTGGTAAAACTAATTGCAATGGACTGAGTTGGTAAGAATGATGCTCATGGATGAAGCCAAGGTTTGTTGCTTCAGTTGCGGCAGAAGTTCAAACTGGTGGTGTTGCCAGTATGCAAGGAGAGAAGAAAATGGTGCAGTGGATCTGGAGTTGCAGCTGCAGTTGGAGAACAAAAGATTGTGGGCTGCTATAGAGTAGCGTGCTTTATGGGTGGCTATGCATTGGTTTACTGGGATTTTTCTGAGCTACAGATGTTGTTGGTTGAAGTGTTGGTGAGCTACAGAATTGGAGCTACATCCAATGGATGGAAGGAATGACTTCAGGTTATGACCAGAGATTACAAAGCTGAAAGAAATGTGTTGTTACTACAGACCAGAGCATTGGAATGATGGGTTTGTGTTATGGTTTTAATGGCTTGAGGCAGAGCTGTACAATGATATTGGAGCTGTGATGATGCTGAGACAGTGGCTGGTGCTGATACTTAGAGTTGGTGTTGCAGTTGGGAGAATGGTTTGAGTACTATGAGCAAAGAAGGAAACTGTTTGCTTATGAATCATGGATGAAGATGGAGTAAAGGGAATGTGGTTTGCTTGTGAACTGAAATGTTGCAGGGAAGGAAAGTGAATTGTGCCGTTCGCTGGTATTGGAAAAAATGATGAATTAGCTTGTCAGTTTCACAGAACTGACAAGTTAACTGATAAGTTATGGGCTGAGTTAATGGGCTAACATTTGATGGGCTGTACAGGCAAATGGTTTCGGCCGAGCTTATTTGGTCTTGACCTAAACTTGGAACTTGGCAGGAACAAGAGAAAGATATAAAAGCAAGACCTCTCCTATCTCTCCATGATCTTTACTTCTACTTTTGTTCTAGGGTTTAGAAACATGAAAACTTTCCTTTTTCTTCTTGTTATGAACTCCATGAACATGAGCTAGATCATTATTTTTGGTTATGGATAAAGTTGATTTCACATAACATGAATCCTTGTTTGATATATTAGTTTTGTCTCAGTATTATCGTTTATGATTCACCATTAATATTGTTACATGATTTGAATGCTTGTTTAGTCGGGTCGCGAATCGATTGAGTTTTCTTTCCTCTTTATTGCTAGATTAGAGTTTATTATACGCAAAAGTGATAAATTTCTGATTGCAAGTAGAATAATTATGGATATTGCTTGTAGTGATATATCCCAGTAGTCACTAGTGAATCATAACCTTTGTTAAATCGGATTAGTGCTTTTACATGTTCGATTGCTTTGATTGGCCTGATTTCATAGAACTTAATGCATCTAGGGAATTAAACTTGATTAGTGCTTTTACACGTTAGGTTGTTCTCTTAGATAGAATTCATATTCGCATCTTTTAATGTGTTTGTTGACGATAAGAGGAAATTAGCGAGATATTCTTGCGATCAAGGTATCCTAGGGCCTTTGATAATGAAAGATTAAATATCAACTCTAATTATGAAGACAAGAACATGTTTGTGACTAAAAACGAAACCCTTAACCAATATGTTTCCTTGCTTGATTTGATTATTTTTCTTTATTTGCTTTTAGTTTAATTTTCTTTACATAAAATCAGAAAAATCCCCCCTTTGTTTTTACAAGAAATCGAAACAAACGACAAACTAGACCTCTCTGTGGGAACGATCCTTTCTTGCCCTTGCCCTTGATATATTATATATTATGAGTAGTGAGAAAGTGTAATTATTTTTGATGCCTACGACAACGATCTAATTTTGGCGCCGTTGCCGGGGAGGCAGCGGTTGTCACTTGTTTTTGGTTTCTTATTCTTAGTTTTTAGTTTTTTTTTTTTTTTTTTTTACATTTCTTATTTTCTGGTTTTTAACCTTGGTTTGAGAATCTTATTTCAGGTACTTGTTTCTCATGGAAGGAGCATATTACATGAATGGACACGGTTTTCAACAACCTCAACAATACGACAACTACCAATTCCATGGGTACAATCAAAACCAATTCATTGGTTATGACCAATATTCCATGGAACCTTCTAGTTTTCCTCAACAACCTTATGGCGGGTACGTGTGTGAACAACCACAAGGATTGGAGGATTCTTATGCTCGTGAACAAAAGTCTCTGACTTTCTAGACAAATTTTCCAACTTTGTACAACAAGAGTTTCAAAAAGATAAAGAGGCTACATAAGAGCAACTGCAAGAACTTCGTGAAGGTATTGCTAACTTACAAAGAGGTATTGATCAAATCAAAGAAGAAAGGTATGAGGAAGAACTTTGATTTAAAAGCAATAACTATTCTAATGTGCCTGTGGTTTGTGATGAATATTTGATTGATGCTAATGTTGAGAACGGCCAACCTTTGGGGTCTTTCATTGATAATTATGTGGTTAAATCAACTCTTTATCTTAATAATGATAATTCACCTATTCAAATGGATGATTTTGAGACTAGCAACACTAAATTCAGTGACGACCAACTTTATGTTAACTATGAAATTGAAGATGATTATGAAGATACATCGGTCGAAGCAATTCATAGTGACATTTCCCAAAGGTGTACAACGGAGTCTTTTTGGGATCAAGATGAAGAAAAAGAGGACTATGTTGACACTTGTGTAGATTACTCAAGCATTGATCTTTATAATGATCAAGAGCCTATTCAAAGGGTGGAGCTTGAGGGTGATGCATTTTTGATTGTTCTAAAAAAGTTCCTTCTAGCGAAATTTGGAGCCGCAAAAGAGTATGTGCCTAACAACAATGAGGAGTATGTTGAGAATGGAACCGATTTGATCACTATTGTGGAAGAACCAATTGAGCTTGCAAATGATTGTAATGATGATGTTGATGTCGAGACTTTTGTTAAGGCAGAAACGAACGAAGAATGCTTGCAAGGTTTGATAGAGGACCACGATATACATGAGGTAAGTGATTCACTTGAATTCTATAAGGATGAAGAGGATACCATAACACAAAAGATTGTGATAGGTTAGACAAACCCTTTGCATATTGATTCTTCTCCTTTACCTCTTATTGGTTTGAATGTATGTTCTTCGAGAATATTGTTGAATGACTTTTTTTCTCGATTTCCTCCATTAGAAGCATTTCATTCCCATACTATGAATGTTTGCAAAGAAGAAACCATAGAAGTTCCGGATTTCTATGTTCTTTATACACTTCCAAGTGTAGAAAAGAATAAGTGTGGGGGAAACTTCTATGGGGCGATAGCTTTACTTCTGTTTTCTTGTACTAATATTTGTGTGAAGCGAGTATTTTCAAAACAGGTTACATGGAAGGATCCCCAACTTTTCAGATTATTGGTGTATGGGGAATTCGTCTTGCAAGTCGGGCTGACGACTTTAAACCAAGCGCTAAATGGGAGGCAACCCATAGGATGAGTATTTCTTGTTTTGTTTTTATCTTTTTCTTTTCTTGCATTTACTTTTTCTGATTTCTAGTCACATTATCATGTAGGATTTCCCACCTTGACTTACTTTGGATGACTCAATTTACATTGAGGACAATGTAAAGTTTAAGTGTGGCGGAGTGGTTAAACATTTGCATTGTAAATTTTTCAACTTTTGTGTAAAATAGTGAATAAAAAACTCCAACTTGTAGTCACATAGTATACATGTCGCTAAGATTACATCGAAATTCTCACAAGAGTGGCTGAACTTAGAGATGACAGAGAACGTGATCGGGTTTCTTACTTGTATGAGAGTTAAAGTTGGATTTAACCATGCCAGTGGCAAATGAGGTGCATACTGAATTCGGTATTAGAGTTGTGGTCCCCTATAGTGGATACTACCCATGTTACATCATGTGAGGCACCGACCTTCAATTCTTTGTACGTGTCTAAATATGTGCTTTTAGAGTGTGTGTCACCGTACGTAAACTCCGGGTAGAATGGTGAGCTACCCAACCTCCCACCAATAGAAGCACTATTTTGATATATTGAGTGCTATTTTGTCAACCATGATGGTGACATCGAATTGCTAACTTATATACCACTTGTAATCTTGTTTGCAGTTAGCACCATTCATTTTATCTCTCTCTACACCAACAGGTCCATAGAAACACCATCATCATCAACAAGAGGAGCATCACAAATTTGAAGGAAAGTTGACGACGTTCAAGGTTTACAAGAACGGTACAGAAATGAGCAGATTTCAGATTCAAGTGAAGCAACAAGACAAGGAGCAGAATTTTTACAAGTTGAAGACTATTGTACAAGACTGAAGATTATCAAGATGAGTTCAAGAAATTTACGATATCGAGACATACAAGTTGTGAAGAATCGAGCGATAAAGTACTTACACCATGGCCTTTGTACTTGCATTTTTATTTTCAGTTTGTGTTTATTTCTCTTGTCTCATAAAGAAAAAAAAATTGAAAAAAAAAAAGAAAAAAGATTGAAAAAAAAATAATAAAAAAAAAGAGACAAGAGAAAATTTTGTTAGGTGCATTATTAGTTTTATTATTTTGTTTTGTTTTGTTTTCATTTTGTATTTGTTTTATTTTTCTTCTCTCAATTAAAAAAAAAGCAAAAAAAAAAAAAGAAGAGAGACAAGAAAAATTTGTTGTATCATATTTGGGTTCGTTTTTGGTTTTGTATTCTTTTAATAAATCCAATGGAAGAAGAAATATCTATAATGAAGTTTCAAGCAACAAGGAATTAGAGGAAAGAATCACATTGTCAAGATTCTACGAAGTTCAAGAGTTATCATCGACAGTTGAAGACCGGAGACGAAGATGAAGACAAGGATTGAAAACCGAAGACGTTTCTATGGATGCTGTAAGAGTGGTGCTAATTGCACGCCGAACGGAGAATGAGGTAAGTAAGCATATTCTTACCTTCGTTAAGTGGTTGATTTCCTTTCTTAGAGATCGTCTGAAAAAAAGGGTTTTCAAAATGAATAAAAGATGTGGGTTTTCAAAACAATTCGGAGGGTTTGGCCTTCATACTATTCAACGTGTCACGGGATTGTCTCTTCATTCCTACCTTGACACATGTGTGACCCATAAAAAAGCTGTTTATTATTGAGAGCAACTTCATAAAACCCTTTCTTGTGAGGCAGAGTCGAGACTTTTGATCACTCCGAACCCGAATTTCTTTCGATAAGGGATGGTTATTTCTCTCTCAATTTTTAAGGATGAGATTGTGTTCATATATGTGTCTAACTTCTTATGACTAGTGTGCAGAATTTCTATGTCTTTTTAGCGCGTTGGATGCTATCTTTTCGGAGAACTTTCAAGTTGGAAAAATAGGTTTTGTGGGTATATCTCTAGTAAACCCTCACGAGACTAAAACTCGTCCACTAGGGACACCTAGGGGTTTAAAGGCTTGTTATACGTGCTAAGTGTGACCGTAGGCACGACGACACGGAGTTGTATGTATGTTGTAGAATTATTTTGTTTGATTTGCTCGAGGACTAGCAAAGTTTAAGTGTGGGGGAATTTGATAGGTGTCTAAAACACCTTGATATTTATCTATTGTTTATGCTTTCTTTGCGAGTTTTCTTGTAAATTATGTATCTTATGTTTGATTTTGAGTTAATTAGGTGCAATGGAGTCATTTGAGGCCAAAAAAGGAGAAATTAGCCATTTGGAGCGAAAAGCTCAATTCACATGCGATGTTTGGAGCAGGCTAGGTGGTGCAAGAGGAGTTATGCAGGAAATTAATCTGTCAGTCTTCCAGAACTGACAATTGAACAGAGAATTAGGGTGTCGGTTCTCTGAAACCGACAAGTCATGATGAGTTGGTTAGCCCTTAACCATTGAGTGGGGCATCTTAATCCATTTATCCTCTTTAACCCACAAGCTAGGTCGAGTGAACCATTTATTTCTCTTTTCTTCGTTACAATAACTTGGACGGTGGCTGGCGGCAAGCAGAAGAGATGGATCTGTTGATGGTAAAATCAAGAGAGAAATTCAGGGAGATGGTGAAGACAAGATTACAGAATAAGGGGTTTGCAGAATTGGTGTGATTTCAACACAGAGAAATAAGGGTTTTGAATCGATAATTGAGGAGATATTGGTTTAATGGGTTCCGGTGAATGGAGATTGAATAAACGTTGAAGCTGGGAAGAATTGACAGCATGGGTTGTTCTCTGAATTGAGTCTAACGATGATTAATGGAAGTTTGTTTAAGGAACTAAAATAGGGAAGATAGTCAATTGTTGTCGCAAGTTTAGAGTGATGAATGGACGGTATACAGTGAGAATATGGGTTCGAGTATTATGATAGCAGTTTAAGAAGAGCCTGTGCTGTGGACGGAAGAATTTGAAGCAGATTACAATTGCAGAGATGGCGTTGCTGCTATGGGATGTGTTGAACTGATTTTGTGTTTTTCATCATTGGGATTTGGCTAGAACATGGATTTGATGTGGTTTAATGTCTGAAATTGAGAACCAGATGGAGAAATTGAATAACTGTAAAGAAATGATAGATGCAAGATAAGAGGAAGTTCTTGGAGCCGAAATGAGGCAGTGGCACTGGAGAAAATGCATCTACATGTGAAGATGCAATACGGACTTAAACGGTGAAGGGATGAGCTGAAGATAAGCTGCTGCTGCTAATGAATCTGAAATGGTGATTTTTACAGCAATTTGGTGGAAGTTCTGGAGCTGAGGTCTACAAAAGAAGTTGTTCGAGTTGTTTGACAAGCTATTGTTGCAGGTCAACATGGGATTCAAGTTGTAGTTAGGTGGAGGAAATGAGTATATGGCAGTTGTGAAGTGATTGCAGGTGGTATATGGCTGTGACTGGGTGTGGTTGAGTCTCTTGATGCTTAGATGAATGCTTAGGAGGGTTGCAGTTCAATATGTGTGATGGTTGAGTTTCAGTCGGAGAATATATGCAGGGAAGTGGTCGGTGTTGCAATTGTGGCTAGCCAGCTATGACTTGTAATAGATGCAAGTGTGTTTAGGGACAAAGGATATGTGCATAAGTGTTGCAGGTAGTTAAAATGGAAGTGTTAAGTGGTAAAACTAATTACAATGGCCTGAGTTGGTAAGAATGATGCTCATGGAGGAAGCCAAGGTTTGTTGCTTCAGTTGCGGCAGAAGTTCAAACTGGTGGTGTTGCCAGTATGTAGGGAGAGAAGAAAATGGTGCAGTGGATCTGGAGTTGCAGCTGCAGTTGGAGAACAAAAGATTGTGGGCTGCTATAGAGTGGTGTGCTGTATGGGTGGCTCTGCATTGGTTTACTGGGATTTGTCTGAGCTACAGATGTTGTTGGTTGAAGTGTTGGTGAGCTACAGAATTGGAGCTACAGCCAATGGATGGAAGGAATGACTTCAGGTTATGACCAGATATTACAAAGCTGAAAGAAACGTGTTGTTATTACAGACCAGAGCATTGGAATGATGGGTTTGTGTTATGGTTTGAATGGCTTGTGGCAGAGCTGTACACTGATATTACAGCTGTGATGATGCTGAGACAGTGGCTGGTGCTGATACTTAGAGTTGGTGTTGCAGTTGGGAGAATGGTTTGAGTACTATGAGCAAAGAAGGAAACTGTTTGCTTATGAATCATGGATGCAGACACTAGTGGAAAATGGATTTTTTAAGTCTGATTGGGCTTTATAAAAACGTTTTCCAAGGGGTTTCTTAATAAAATGGGCTTCCACGGGGAGACGTTTTAGAAGGTGTATAGTTAAGTCTGTTTGAGAAACTAGTTTCTATAATCCCATATTTACTTTTTCTCCTCTCAGTCACCCAACCCTTATCTCTCGATCTGTTCTCGTCTTTAAACCAACTGCGCTCCTCTTTCTTCTTCCCCTTCTTCTCTTCCCCTCTATTATGAGCCAAGATTTTATCAAATTTTCCCTAAAATTAGTTTCTTATTTCATTGATCTGTTTTTCAATCATGTTATTCAGTCAAAGTTGAAGAGAGAATTGTTGAATTTTCTTCCTCTTCAGATATTGTACCACTGAATACTACAAAACCCTAACCCTGAATTACTCAAGCATACTCACAATTTTACCTGTTTCATTACCTTTTCTATCTATAAATGTTCGTGTAATGAAACCCAAATTTTGTTTACCTTTTGAAACCTAACTTTAATTTGATTTTTCTCTGTAGAAGTTGAAGGTAATTATCTTCAAACTTTTACTTATCCATTTATTATTATGAAGTTATTTCTGTAATTTATCTTCAACATTTTAACCCTGGATGTTCTCTAAATCACCAATACTTAAAAGAGTTTTTCTGTTTGCAGATGGTTATTCGTAATTGATGGTGTTCTCACTCTTAAAAGGTAAAAACCCCTCTATTTTAATTAAATAACTCTTATAAGTATCAGAGCTGTAATTGGTTAACTTTTCTTGTTTAGGTTTCAATTTTCTATTTTGTTTTCCTTCATTCACTGATTTTTTATTTTTTTATTTGAAGTGTAGTTTTGAAAATCTTCTCATGTTGATCAAGATTCATGTTTAAGGTAATTGCTATGTTACAATAGCACTTCCTTTTCTCTTTTTTATTCTGGTGCCTAGGTTTCATTTTGTATCAAAATTATTGATAGCTTGATTTTGCTACAATTGCTGGTTATGGAAGTGCAGGGTCTAGTGCTCATGCAACTCTGTATTGTGGTGTGGTGATGCTTTTGGTACTATGGGTAATGGGTAAGAAGTTTGGAATGGCCTCAGATGGTACAAATTTAATTACCTTAGATGCTTCATGCTTGGATGATATGCTTGGAATATCCAAAAATTATCTGTTTTTTGACTGAATCTGGGTTATATTGTGTAGATATCTGCTATAATATTCCTATTCAGAAATTTATGATTTTTTTTAGAATGAAGTTGTATGAAATTTTTCATTATATTGAATACGAACCTTTTGCAATTTATAGGTTGGGGGATTTTGAAAAGTATATGAAATTGGACGAGTTACTCGGAAACGGAGCATTTCAACCTGGCATAACCTTGAAATACCCACTATTGAGGAATCTATCATCTTAATCAAGGCAAGCATCATCTTAGTCTCTAAAGCTTAGTGCTTACCTGGACAGAGTTGTCCTGTTCAACAATGGTGCTTTAAAATTATAATGCAAACAGATTTACCACTACTAATTCTGCTAAATATTTCTATCGTGTGTGTTCTCTGGAATTTTCTCTCAAATGATAATGTTTGTGATGCAAGACCAACCAAAAATTCATCCCTGAGCTGGAATTTGAGGAATTCAGGACATACAAATATTTAGAGAACCTCATATACGACATCGAGGTATATATTTCATCGTACTTGTTTGCATGATTTGGGATCTTGCTCTCTTACAGTCTTGTGTGAGTTTTTGTGATGAAATTTGGTAATTGATGGCATAATTCAGATTTGATTGATTGATTTTGATATTTAGGTGTATTAGGATCTGTATTCAGTGGTTTTAGATTTGTAAATCTGATGTTTGAAATCTTTTTATTTAGAACAGTGTAGGAGGATTTTGAGAATGTTAATACTTACTATTCTTGTTCTGTACTAAATGTAAAGGTTGTCTAAAATTTCTGAACGGAATTGAGTATCCAAGATGTTACAGTGATATGTTAGGATATGAATATATACTTATCGGATCTACTAAATATTACACCTATTACAAGCATGAGCCGACATGCACGCTAGCTCTTTCCAGTGCTACACGGCATGTGACCAACATGATTGCAGCCATTAGTTTAGGATCAGGATCAATTGCTCTTCCGGTTCTTGTAATCAGTGTAGCCATTATTTTTAATAAGTCACTTTTGATTGTAGAATTGGTTCTTGGTTTAGTTATTGTGGTTGTTGTTTCATGGAGTAATTATGGTTGTGGGTATTTTTAGGCTTTATGGAGAAAGGAGGAGCGAAACCCAGACTGCAGGTGTGTTGATTGTGTTTCTCCATTGGTTAGAAACAGGAGATCTCTTATGCATAAGGAAACCGAGGCAAAACTTGGGTGTAAGTTGATTTCTGTTCTTTTTTGTACTACAGAGTGGTAACTTTTTCTCAACACTGACTTATTTGCTTTAAGTACTACATCCTTGAATCAATTTATCACTGTATCCTTATCACGGTGTTTGAATTTCACTAGTGTGCATATGCTAACAACTTTTGATTTGGTTTTGCAGGGAAGGTTAATGCTTTGAAGTGTTTGTTATCCCTGAGTTCTGATACTTATTTTTGAAACCCTGCAACACAACAAAATTCTTGTTACTCTCATGGATTTCATTATACATCCAAGTGTTTGTTATCCATGAGTTCTGATACTTACTCTGTTTGTAGGCAATTGCTGCAGCAGCTTGCACAATTATTTCCTGCTATGTGGGGATCAAAATAGTTTTTAATGGTATTTATCAATTGCCACTGACAACCATTTCACTGACCTCTTACTCTTACATTTCAGTTTGTAATGGTATTTATCAATAATGGAACTACAATTTGGAGCCTGAAAACAAGTGTTTTCGTGTATGTGCAGGTTCAAGTTGGGATACATTTTTATGTTTAGGTTTCATCCCCATCTTTATAAGCTTTCTGACCCTATGAAACACTCTTTATATATGCTACTCGATATGCATTTATGTCTTGTTATATATACAATTTGTATACCTATACACATTTTGAAGTTCTAATAGTTTCTGTCATTGTGAAGTATTGATGCAACCTTACTATTTGATATACAAGTGGCTAGTACAGGCAAATGATTTGTAGATCGAATGTGATTGCATTTCTCTTTTGCATATCTGCTGTTTTTCATACTCCAGAATCTAATCATATATACCTAGCTATCTGTTTGGTTATATCTAACCTATATCATATATTTATACCTAAAAATGGTCATGTTATTTCAACTCATAATTTTGAAATAACCTGTTGATTGCAGATGAGTCGAAGAACTTTCTGGCTCGCATAGGTCGACCTGGAAATCATTTACTCTGAAATCTTTGACAATCCTAGCTATGCCCTGGAGCTTAGCTTTTGGGCTTCTTAGCGCGGACAGATATTAGCCTGGACTGGTAATTTCTTAAAACTTTTTGTCATGTTTTGTTTGAAACTAGGTCTCCTATCTCTTGATCTTTGTATGTTAGTTGAGAAAGCTCCATAATTTTGATAATTTTAAGTACTTGGTGGTAGTTGCATTTTCTGAATCAAGATTATCATAGCATTCCAAGTATTGTTCATATATCTGATCATGGGTGGTTGAGTTCTTGAACAACGGTTTTTATTTTTTGTAACTCTGTTGCAGAGCTGAAGATGGCGAAAAGGACAATGTTTATTGGCTGGGTATCATATTATTGAAGTTATCTCCGGTAAATGTTCACTAACTCTTATTCTTTCTCTCTTTAAACATTTTGAATTTGAACATCATCAACATTATGGTGCCAGAGAGAGTAGGTTTAACTTTATGCCAACAACACTTAATGTTCAATACTCCTTATAAAAATATAGTATTTTGTTCTAAATTCTTTTGTATGCATCTTACCCTTTGAATTTCGCTCATCGATGATTCTGTATTGCTTTATAGTAGTGTAAATGAAGTACAAAATATCGGTCTTTAAGATGTTTTCATCTACTATTTTCAGGAAACTCTTCTTGTTCATAAAGATTTGTTGACATCTGGTTGTTTAAATGATCTTGTTGGAGGGCTACATTATGTCAAGTTTATTAAAGCTCATAATGTTGGAGTTGTATTGAACAATTAATATGGATTGTGATACTTTTTAGGTCAATTTACCTTGGTAGTTTTATCAAAATAAATTCAAATTTGGATTATGAATAATTTTAGATAGAAGTTGTATAACAAATTTTGTTCTTAATATAACGTTGATTCAAATCCTTGTTCGTTTTTAGGATATTTGAATTTAGTTTCATATTCATATACAGTTCTTGCTTAAGATTCAGTTGAATCAGTATTGGATTCAGCTGAATCAGTTTCTCTTTTTTTTTATTATAATATAACCCAGGAAAACGTCTACCCCTGTCAGCAGTAAAAAATAGACTATCAAAGGAAGTCGTAACTGAACAAAATCAACGGGTCTCAAAAGCAGACGTTTTGAGAAATAAGACTACAATATTAGGGCTCCCCAAAGCAGACGTTTTTAGGGTTTTTAAGTGTATTTCTGGCAGACTTTTTTTTTTTCCACTAGTGAGATGGAGTAAAGGGAATGTGGTTTGCTTGTGAACTGAAATGTTGCAGAGAAGGAGAGTGAATTGTGTCGTTCGCTGGTGTAGGCAAAAATGATGAATTAGCTTGTCAGTTTCACAGAACTGACAAGTTAACTGATAAGTTATGGGCTGAGTTAATGGGCTAACATCTGATGGGCTGTACAGGCAAATGGTTTCGTCCGAGCTTATTTGGTCTTGACCTAAACTTGGAACTTGGCAGGAACAAGAGAAATATATAAAAGCAAGACCTCTCCTATCTCTCCATGATCTTTACTTCTACTTTTGTTCTAGGGTTTAGAAACATGAAAACTTTCCTTTTTCTTCTTGTTATGAACTCCATGAACATGAGCTAGATCATTATTTTTGGTTATGGATAAAGTTGATTTCACATAACATGAATCCTTGTTTGATATATTAGTTTTGTCTCAGTATTATAGTTTATGATTCACCATTAATATTGTTACATGATTTGAATGCTTGTTTAGTCGGGTCGCGAATCGATTGAGTTTGCTTTCATCTTTATTGCTAGATTAGAGTTTACTATACGCAAAAGTGATAAATTTCTGATTGCAAGTAGCATAATTGTGGATATTGCTTGTAGTGATACATCCTAGTAGTCACAAGTGAATCATAACCTTTGTTAAATAGGATTAGTGCTTTTACACGTTTGATTGCTTTGATTGGCCTGATTTCATAGAATTTAATGCATCTAGGGAATTAAACTTGATTAGTGCTTTTACACGTTAGGTTGTTCTCTTAGATAGAATTCATATTCGCATCTTTTAATTTGTTTGTTGATGATAAGAGGAAATTAGCGGGATATTCCTGCGATCAAGGTATCCTAGGGCCTTTGATAATGAGAGATTAAATATCAATTCTAATTATGAAGACAAGAACATGTTTGTGACTAAAAACGAAATCCTTAACCAATTTTTTCCTTGCTTGATTTGATTATTTTTCTTTATTTGCTTTTAGTTTAATTTTCCTTACATAAAATCAGAAAAATCCCCCTTTGTTTTTATAAGAAATCGAAACAAACGACAACCTAGACCTCTCTGTGGGAACAATCCTTTCTTGCCCTTGCTATATTATATATTTTGAGTAGTGAGAAAGTGTAATTATTTTTGACGCCTACGACAGCGATCAAGGGACAAGAGTAATAGGATTTTAGTTCTCAATTTATGTTTTGTTAATGTTGTGTGAGTGATTTTGTGGAAGATTAGGTTGAATAGAAAGAGGCATTTCAATCAATAACATGGGTATATCACTTTTTGAATTCCAATTTTACTTTTCTATTTCTGTTAGGTTCCTCATGTTCTAAAGTTGTAGCTAGGGTTGAGATGAAGGTCTTAATCTAATTAGATTATTTTGGAAAACTTTGTTGTTCTATTTGAAATCTATTGCATATAGAATGGTTTAATATTTGTGTACCATATATAAATTCCACTTCGTATGTATCGCATCTATAGTCGTTTAAATATTTATATGTCGTTAGTCCAACTCATGCTTCATTTGATATGGTTAGTCTGTAATTAGTTGTGCTATAAAAAGACATCTAATTCTAGGGATTAATCCTTTAGTTCACATTAGACCATTTACTTAAGAATCTTTACATTATCGGAAGAACGGGAGACTCGTATCTCTACCGCCGATTCAAGGGACAACACTATTAACTAAAGCTATCTAGCCTAGGTTAAGTACTGGATTCAAATTCCCTAGTGCTTTTCACTTATGTGTTTAAATCCTCTATTTCATTTGTTTTCTGCATTCAAGTTTGTATTTCATATCAACTGTTTCTTCGTATCGACAACAACCTCTTAATCTGAATTAGTATTGGCTAGACTTAAATATTCAACTTCACACTAACCTAGTCTCTATGGGTTCGACCTGTACTTGCCATGTTTTACATAGTAGACACTATGCACTGCAGCAATACAATTGTAAGTATCTTTTTTAGCCTACCAGTTCTGCATTCCTTTTTACAAGCCCGTGACTTTGAGACATGGAAACTGGTAGTTATTGGATACAACGCACCAACAGTTGTTGTGAAGGAAACATTGTTGCGAAGCCATTAGAAGAATATAATGAATCCAAGATAAATGCTGCAAAGCATGATTCTGACGGGTTGAACCCTATTGTCCATGCCATAAGCCAAGATCTTCAGCACCACGTGACTTCGTGCACTAAGTCTAAAGATGCTTAAGATGTCTTAGAAACCGTATTCGAAGGAGATACCTCAGAGAAAGATGCTAGGCTTCAAAACCTAACTTCTGACTGGGAAAACCTTTGTATGCCTGATGAATATTCGTTTGAAGAATTTAAGAAAAATTTGTCTAGTATTGTTAATGCTTGTTTTGCATTAGGGAAGACTATCTTCAAAAGGAAATTGTGATGAAAGTTCTCCAATATTTACCAGCAAGATACGAGTCTAAGAAACATGCCATCATGAAAGGGAATAACCTTGTGTTGATGGTGGTTTTTAGTTCAAAGGCAAAACTCATAAACCCTGAATTTAATGCGCTGTCATCCTGCAAAGGAACAGAAGCCATTTAAAATCCATGAGTGCTTACGCCTCTTTTCTCACATATGTATTGAGAAATTCAATATATCTTTATATATGAAATTTACTCAGAATGGTGCGTGCAACAGCAATCCCAAAATATTCTGTGAATTTTATCTTCCACCAGCATTATTCACTAATGCATGACTTGCCTAGTATTTTCCTACACTATGTTCCCAGCCGAACTCTCAATATTGACATGACATGACGATTAAATGTTCACTCTCAGCAGAGTAGCATGAATCTCCCGAAGTGTCAGTATTGAGATCTGCATGGAAGTACTCACATAGGCTGCATCACTCTCTGACAAAGAGACCAGCGTGTTTACACACTTTTTTAATTAAAAGATAGCGCGATTGAACGCGTTTAAATTCCTTAAGGAAAATATAGACTATCCATGTTAGTCTCAAAACGATCACGGCCGTACGTTTTGGCCAGTCGATTTATAAAACCTAGCCGCCTCCTAACATGGTCAGACAAGCTCCATAATGTTCACCATCGGGCCCACTATCATCCCAACTAATCAGGATACTTTAGTTCACCCGCAGCACCCCTAGTCGTTAGCCAGAAGTTAGGGTGATCGCATTGTTGAAAAGAAGCTCAACGAGCTAAAACCGACCATATCGGTCTCAAACTCATCACATCTGTCAAACTTAGCCAGCCTAGTTGGATGGCTCAGATGTTATTTCGAATGACCAATGAAGTGCAGATATGCTCACCAACAACTCACCTTCATCCCTGGCCGGTCGAACTACTTACGATATGCTAACAACCACCAAAAACGTTAGCACGAAGATATGCCAGACGCGTGAACGAAAGGAGTCTTAATCGAATTAGGCTGCCTAGGTCGGTCTTAAATTAATCGTGACTAACCAACTTCGCCAGCCTAGTCGGACGGCCTAGATCGCATCTCGAACGATCAAAGAAGCGCCAATATGTTCATTGGCGGCCCAACCTTCTTCCCAGTCGATCGACTTTCCCATATCAAGTCAATGACGCATCAAAATATTCGATTGAATTAGGGAGGACGTGGCCGCTTTAAAACCCTAATTTGTGCTTGCGGCAGTATACAACTATCACAAATCAATCACGACCATCCATCTTGGCCAGCCAAATCGAGTGGCGTAGATCTAATTTCAGATAGCCCAAGAGATGTCAGCGTGCACACCAGCGGCTTATCTTTGCACATGGCCCGATCGGCCCGTTCGAATCAGCGCCCAGCGCTTTGATTCGACTAGCTAAAGCAGGGATGGCCGCACGGCTTCCAAACCCTAAATACGACAACGACAATATACAACTGCCGCAAATCATCTCGTCCGTCCAACTTCGCCAGCCTAGTTGGATAGTGTAGATTTGTTTTCAGAATTCTAACAAAGTAGCATTGTGATCACCGGCCATCTCTTCCCCACAGGGAGCGATCGACCAAGTGATAGCTCGCCCATAGCTCAAACGAACACCCAAAGAGGGCCGGCCGTGCTGCTTTTAAGACGCTTGATTCGTGACTGATTCGATCGAGCTCAAAAACAATGATGCTTCTAGCACATCGATTATTTTCAGCTGCTTATTCGAAAGCGATGCTTCACATACATCGATTATAAGCAATGCTTTATAAATATTGGTTTTACAAATAATTTATTATTTGACCTAAAAGCACTGCGTGCTGCTTTCAGCAACGAGTCCCACAACTCGACCCACTTACTCGAGACATCAAACATGTCACAAACTGGGGGATGCTCACTGGGATATTGGTCTGGCGGTTTACAGAGTGTGGCGTGCAACGCGCCCATTACGAGAAAGTGTCAGGAAAGACGGACGGTTAACTGTAATGAGAGTAGTGGGTAAACGTGTGATCAGTCTTCCTTCATAACGGAAACACGATGATCATTACCTTCCGCACAACTCCACTTCTCTCCATTACTTAACTTCCTCCACTTCCTGTGAGATCAGGGTACGCTCAGTGACTTGTATAAATAGGTTTTGAATCTATTTCGACAACAGAGGAACACAAGTGTTATCAACACAAGTAGCCTGAAACTATTTTCTGATACAAGTCATAAAACAGCCACACCTTCATAATTCAACACCAACACTCTGATCTCAAACACCTTCTCCTCTTCCCTCCCTAAGATCAACCCTTCTCCTTCACCTTGTGACCGAATTGAATCTGGAACGACCATTTCTTGGTTTAGGCCAGAGTCTTACAGATTGATCTCTCGAACCTAAAAGTACTCCCGTGCAGTGCATTTGTTTAGGGTTTGAATTCGTTTCTCATCAACACACCCCAAATTACCAAAAATAGCAGAATCTGTTTTTACCCCAAAACAACTGGCGACCACAGTGGGAGATTAATATCTCGGTTACAAAATCAATTTTCAAATTTCATTCCAATTTTTCTCAAATTCAAGATGGTGGATCATAGGTCTGGATCAGCTACAAATCCCGATGTTACTGGCGCTGAAAACACCCCTGGTGTCAACATTCCTGCCGGTGACACCACTGTACCGTCTACCAGCACGATCAACACATCTCGTGGAACTACATCCTCAACCACCAACACCAACGGCGTAGGAAACACTGTCTTAGGCGTGACACCTCCAATCACCAGAGCCAGAGCCACTGCCGGCACTCCCAATGTTTCTTCGAGCTTAACGCCCATGGTTGTTACTAGAGCTACTGCCACTCCCCCATCAGGATGAGAGACTGGAGGAGCCAGAGGAGGCCAACCCCCTATTACCATTTTCGATTTGATGGAAAGACAAGAAGTTCTCGCTAAGGCTTAGATGAACATGGCCATAACTCAGAAAGAGGTACTCACTTTCCTCAAGACGCTAACCGAATGACTACCACAAGAGCCACGTCATCCTGTGGAGCCAATAATGAGTACTTTCAACACTTTTGGCGCAAGCACTTCAACAGAGCGTGCATTCATAGATGAGGAAGTTCGTGTTACTCTTGAGCACTCAAGAGAAAGGAATCAGCCGTCCAACTTCATCACACATGAGGATCTGAAGTGTCTCCTCCAAAATCGAAGCAAGGAAAACCCGGTGGACATGCACCAGCATAAATCTCCGTATCCTCCTGATGTGCAAAGAGTTCCTCTTCCGAGAGGATACTCATGTCCTCAATTTTCCCTTTATGACAGAACTGGTAATGCTCGTGAACACATATCTCGAGTCATTAGAAGAACACAAATACAATCATGTCCTCCGCCTGAAAGAGTTCTCAAAGTCACTTACCAGGAGAGCGTACACCTGGTACAACAACATTACACCAAACCGCATAGCCGATTGGATTCAAGCACTATGATCCAAATGTGACTGAACATCAATTATTAGAGTTGTGCATTAATGGCATGGCACCTATCTATCGCGCTTTACTGGAGAACCTGCACTTCCAAACGTTCTCTGAACTTCATGAAGCTACTAAGCGGTTGGCTACAACAGCACCAACCTTGCTGGAAGGAATCAGACCCGCCAAGAATGAAGATACACGTGAGATTCGAGGAAACATACGTCTCATCAACAAACAATACAACACTCAACCCTCTATAAGCGTGTGGTGAGTGTAGGAGGAAAGAGAAAAGCTCCAGTTGCAGAACAATAACTCAAACGTGCAGCACCAAGCGCATCAGATGGCCCCATCCCGAAAGACTGCGGCTAAAGACTCATGCACAACAACAAGAAACTGGAGATGCTGCTCCAAACTTCCCGTTCCCGATCGATGAAGTGATTGAACTCCTGGAAGTATGGATTCAAGATGATGCCATCAAACTACCTCCTATCAGGCGCCCACCAACTCAGGAACAAATGGCAAATCCCAGATATTGTCGTTACCACAGATGCAGGAGAATTTCAATTAGGCACTGAGGGAGTTCGCAGAGACCCTCTTCCCGTCAGGAGTTGCATAGTTTCTGGGGACTCCATCCACGAAACCGTACAGACCATGATGGAGCATTTATGCAAACAACAATAGGCGAGTTTGCGCACACAGGGAATCAAGGAAGAGCTGCTTCACCAAAAAAAAGGGAGAATAAACTCGCATGCGTCATTTATTAAAGCCCGTCAATATTCATGGTCGTGGTCGACCAAGGTCCGTGCTCGTATCCGTCATTCCTTCCTTTCCAGATCCATGGCCGTAACCACCACTCGTCACTGCCAAGGTTTGTGGCTGTAGTCATAACTCGTCCCTGTCAAGGATCTTGATCGTAGCCATCCAAGCTCCAGCCAACTGGTTTTGTACATAATCATCAACACGGATGCAAGAGGGTGATACCTTCATCATGGTCAACCCATCGACCGGGATAGAACCACATAAACTGGGGACTGAGGCTCAGCGTGAAATTTCTTCGCCGCCAGTCAAGGACTCTTTCAACACAAGAGAGACGATCAATCAAGAAGCATGTAATTTTAAAAGGAAAATCAAACTGAAGGTTGGTCGAATCCTTAACCATTATTGTTATCTCCCCTATTTCGAATTACCGGAAGAGAGCGTTGAATGCGTTGAGATGTTACAATAGAAATGATATTCTTTCCCATGAGGATAAAACACGACTTGCCGGCAAACACTATTTGTGTGTCGTCTTCCCATCTGCCATATCGTATCACCTTAGAAGAATGGGAAGAACTCATTTTTCGAAATCAAGGGTTAAGGGCGCCCTCACTGGAGTTCTCTCCAAAAGCTGATTCAACGCACGCTCCAGAAACCGCTTCAACGCACGCTCTCTCCTGAAGCCGCTTCAACGCTCTCTCCAGAAGAAACCGCTTCAACGCACGCTCTCTCCTAAAGCCGCTTCAACGCTCTCTTCAGAAGAAACCGCTTTAACGCACGCTCTCTCCTGAAGCCACTTCAATGCTCTCTCCAGAAGAAGCCGCTTCAACGCCCGTTCTCTCCTGAAGCCGCTTCAACGCTCTCTCCGGAAGAAGACGCTTCAACGCACGCTCCAGAAGCCGCTTCAACGCACGCTCTCCTGAAGTCGCTTCAACGCTCTCTCTCCCGAAGCCGCATCAACAGTCTCTCATAAAGCCACATCAGCGCTCTTTTCAGAGGCCGAAGCCGCTTCAATATTTTACCAACAAATGCAACAGAAGTACGTCTTTCAAGAGAAAATAAGCTTTGGATAATTACACATGGAGACTGCCAGCACAGGATGCCTTCACGTCCCTCAACCAGTTTATTTCTAATGTCAGCAATCATCATTGTTGAAGATTTACGAGCCGCAGAAAATTCTCAACATGAAGACGTACATGTACATCAAAGACTCCATAGTACAAATCGGAGATATTTTCACGTATCCAGCCACGCCATCGAATATGAAGTGTAACTGGGGACTTCCCATCGCATCCCATTCCATACAACCATCCAAGATTCAGAAGATGGTTCAAAAGATGTCGCTTGGAACGAAGTCCTTAAAGATTCACGGCTTACCGTCCATCGTCTACCTACCTATCCGGCACGCCACAAATCTTCAAGAAGCGTGTAGTCTGCAAGGAGAATGTCAAACAAAAGAATGGGAGAGCTCAGATTGCAAAATTATGTACACAGGCTCTACTCTAACCTTACCAAGGAGCGCTACGTCTAAAGTTTCAAGGTATTGCGAGATCTTTCTAAGAATTTGGATTTCTTAGTCCGGAGATTTCATTCATTCATCCAACTAGAAACATAAAATCATAAAAGCAGCATGAATGAGGGATTATTATTCAATCAAGCCTTGGCTCCAGCCACATGAAACAAAGACTACTAAACATCAAAGAAGTGTCATCAATGCCAGGGCCAATGGAACCTTCACTAGAGTCCTCTCCAGAGCTGCTTCAACATCCTCTCCAGAAGCCGTTTCAACATCCTCTTGAGCTGCTTCAACATCTTTTTCAGAAATTGCTTCAGCAGCCTTTTAAGGTTATTCCTCATGATAGGGATCATCCACACCAGAGTCGAGGATTATGATGTCGTCATGAAAAGGGTATTCATGTTTATCCAGGAGTTCATGTTATGCTCCACCGTCCTTCACTTTAGCCGGGCATCAAACCTTTCAGCCCTAGCACTTGTTAGCTGAGATGCTTCATCGCGCCTCCTTTTTTCCTCCATGCTAACCGAAGCCAGGAAAGCTTGGACACGCTCTCGAACGATACTCAGATGTACAAGGGACTTGGAATGCAGTTTGAGATCCCAACCGATAGTATGCCTAATCTACCTGTGGCCAACCGACATCATGCTAGGTGAAGGCTTACCTGGACGCCTCTTGAACGTGACATGTTCCAAGGACAGGCCGACCCATCTCTCCTGGTAACATCTAACTTTGTCTCATAAGTTTTACCTTTATTTGTCACCATCTAGTGCTTACCCCGCAACAATTTCACTATTACGTACTAAGCAAGGGACTTAATGTTGATGGTGGTTTTTAGTTCAAAGGCTAAAATCGTAAACCCTGTATTTAATGCGATGTCATCCTGCAAAGGAACAAAAGCCATTTAAAAGCAATGAGTGCTTAAGCCTCTTCGCTCACATATGTATTGAGCAATTCAATATATCTGTATATATGAAATTTACTCAGAATGGTGCGTGCAACAGCAATCCCAAAATATTCTGTGAATTTTATCTTCCACCAGCATTATTTGCATGACTTGCCTAGTATTTTCCTACGCTATGTTCCCAACCGAACTCTCAATATTAACATGACATGACGATTAAATGTTCACTCTCAGCAGAGTAGCATGAATCTCCCGAAGTGTCAGTATTGAGATATGCATGGAAGTACTCACACAGGCTGCATCACTCTCTGACAAAGAGACCAACGTGTTTACACACTTTTTTAATTAAAAGATAGCGCGATTGAAAGCGTTTAAATTCCTTAAGGAAAATATAGACTGTCCATGTCAGTATCAAAACGATCACGGCCATAAGTTTTGGCCAGTCGATTTATAAACCTAGTCGCCTCCTAACATGGTCGGACAAGCTCCATAATGTTCACCATCGGGCCCACTATCATCCCAACCGATCGGGATACTTAAGTTCACCCGCAGTACCCCTAGTCGTTATCCATAAGTTAGGGTGATCGCTCTGTTGAAAAGAAGCTCAACAAGCTAAAACCGACCATATCGGTCTCAAACTCATCACATCCGTCAAACTTAGCCAGCCTAGTTGGATGGCTCAGATGTTATTTCGAACGACCAATGAAGTGCAGATATGCTCACCAGAAACTCACCTTCATCCCTGGCCGGTCGAACTACTTACGATATGCTAACAACCACCAAAAATGTTAGCACGAAGATAGGCTAGCCGCGTGAATGAAAGGAGTCTTAATGAATTAGGCTTCCTAGGCCGGTCTTAAATCAATCGTGACCAACCAACTTCGCCAGCCTAGTCGGACGGCCTAGATAGCATCTCGAACGATCAAATAAGCGCCAATATGTTCATTGGCGGCCCAACCTTCTTCCCAGTCAATCGACTTGCCCATAGCAAGTCAATGACGCATCAAACTATTCGATTGAATTATGGCGGACGCGGCCGCTTTAAAACCCTAATTTGTGCTTGTGGCAGTATACAACTGTCGTAAATCAATAACGACCACCCATCTTCGCCATCCGAATCGAGTAGCTTAAATCTAATTTCAGATGGCCCAAGAGATGTCAGCGTGCACACCAGCGGCTCATCTTTGCACATGGCTGATCAACCCGTTCGAATCAGCGCCTAGCGCTTTGATTCGACTAGCTAAAACAGGGATGGCCGCACGGCTTCCAAACCTTAAATACGACAACGGCAATATACAACCGTCGCAAATCATCTCGTCCATCCAACTTCTCCAGCCTAGTTGGATAGTGTAGATTTGTTTTTAGAAATCTAACAAAGTAGCATTGTGATCACCGGACATCTCTTCCCCACAGGGAGCGATCGACCAAGTGATAGCTCGTCCATAAGGTCCTCAAACGAACACCCAAAGAGGGCCGGCCGTGCTGCTTTTAAGATGCTTGATTCGTGACTGATTCGATCGAGCTCAAAAACAACGATGCTTCTAGCACATCGATTATTTTCAGCTGCTTATTCGAAAGCGATGCTTCACATACATCGATTATAAGCAATGCTTTATAAATATTGGTTTTACAAATAATTTATTATTTGACCTAAAAGCACTACGTGCTGCTTTCAGCAACGAGTCCCACGACTCGACCCACTTACTCGAGACATCAAACATGTCACAAACTGGGGGATGCTCACTGGGGTATTGGTTTGGCGGTTTACAGCGTGCGGCGTGCAACGCGCCCATTACGAGAAAGTGTCAGGAAAGACGGAAAGTTAACAGTAATGAGAGTAGTGGGTGAACGTGTGATCAGTCTTTATAACGGAAACACGATGATCATTACCTTCCGCACAATTCCACTTCTCCATTACTTAACTTCCTCCACTTCCTATGAGATCAGGGTGCGCTCAATGACTTGTATAAATAGGTTTTCAATCTATTTCGACAACAGTGGAACACAAGTGTTATCAACATAAGTAGCCAGAAACCATTTTCTGATACAAGTCATAAAACAGCAACACCTTCATAATTCAACACCAACACTCTGATCTTAAACACCTTCTCCGCTTCCCTCCCTAAGATCAACCCTTCTCTTCACCTTGTGACCGAATTGAATCTAGAACGACCATTTCTTGGTTTAGGCCAGAGTCTTACAGATTGATCTCTCGAACCTAAAGTACTCCCATGCAGTGCATTTTTTTAGGGTTTGAATTCGTTTCTCATCAACACACCCCAAATTACCAAAAACAGCATAATCAGTTTTTACCCCAAAATACCTTGATACACTTTCCAGGAACACTCTCGTTGGAAAGTTAAAGATCTTTGATCATGAACTGCAATTCAAAGCCGGAAAGGATATTGTGTTCAAGGCACTGAAAAACACTAGAACCCCAAAAAGTGAAAGTGTTGACAATTCTGGAGATAGTCTTGTTGATCCTGATTTCTCATATGAAAATCTTGATAACTCAGTTTCTGTAATCACAATGCAGTTTAGAGAGCTTCTTAGGAAGAGAAATAAACGGTTCTCCAGAGAAAAACCTCCAACGTCAGCTAAGCCACATAATCGTATTTCTGCTAAAAACAGAGATTCAAATTATACTGACAATGAGGATATGCCTCAGTGCTTCAAATGGAAAGGATTCGGTCATTGTGCCAATGAGTGTCCAAATCGAAGAAAATACACTGATAACAAGAGTTTGGCTACAACTCTTGATGAGACCTCTGATCATTACAACTCTGAAGAGGAAGAAAGTTCAAGTGTAGCACTCTTGGGAGAAATTGTCAATTTTGATAATTGTAGCAATACTCATATCAATCTTGATAATTTAAATGATGACTCTTCATCAAAAACATTGGAGAATGCTATGGATTTTTCGTATACTAATGAGGATTATGATAATGTTTCAGGTATCCTTTGCTTAGCCGCTAAAGTTGTTCCTGAAATAGTCTCTAATCTAACATGTCCTTATTGTACCAGTAAAGGTCACGGACCCATACAATGTTTCAAATATAAACATAAACTAAGGTATGTCAACAAACTGAAACAGAGGGCTAGTCGGTTGGCAAATGCGCTTAAAATTGTTCAAAAGTCCAATCCTAAGGTACACAAAGTTAACTCTTCATCTTCTAAAAGATTAAGGATAAGGAAAAATCTCAAACAAAGAGAAGAGTCTGGACTAAACGTTCTGTTTGGAGGATATTGTCAATTCCGTGCAAGAATCTGGTCGTGAAAAATCTAGTGCTCACCTCAACACAGTCTAATTTTATTGAAATATGCATCTTATATCATGTGACCTTGAAAGAGATAAGAACTATGCACATCAGGGCTTTGGATCAAAATCAAATATTATTACTTGGATATCCATCCTTATGTGTCCATCCTTTTCTATGTCTCGAGTAATGGTATTGGAAATTTTGATCTGCAAAAATTAAAAAGGATAAAAATAACTTTTTC